>VWZT01006077.1:137728-151791 GCA_013397055.1 Pachycephala philippinensis | reverse complement strand
TTTTAATAAATAATTTATTAAGCTATTGCAGACTTGTACTTTTTGCACTGAGAGAAAGGAAAAAGAGGAGGGGGGAGGATTGCATCTTAAACTCTATTTACAAATTTACCTTGGCAGGCCCTCTTGCTGCCAATAGGAAGCCATGTTGCATATTTAATTTGCTCTTTTGTTACAATGGGGCTTAGGTTAGTTAATTTCAATTTTCGATTTCAAAAGCTATCAAATATGGCTTAGATGAGAAATCAATTTTTCTCAGCTGCCTCTGTTTTTGTCATGGGGAGGTTTCCCATTGGCGAGGGGACAGCCACGTGGCACAGCAAGAGATTAGTTCACTAGACCCCGTGTTTCAGCCACCTCAATTACTGGCTGCCTCTTGTAATTTAGCCTTATAACACCTAATTTCAAGATAGAACTCATATTTAATTCATGAAAGCTTCCACAAGAGTAATTGTGAAATAAATTGCCATAGAAAATATCCATTTGTGACTCGTTTTAATTTTGTATGCTACTAGCACGCTATTTGTTCTACTTGTTTAACACTTTAGCACAAACATATTTTATATTGAACTTTATGGACTGCTAATAGGTTGTTATTTTTCACTGTTTCCCCTTCACGGACACACCACTGAATGTCCCTCTCCTTCGTGCAGCTCCGGGTCTGGTAACATTGAAATAGATGCACTAAAACACAGAAACTTGTAATCTCCTAATTATTGACTGGATTGTTATGATCTGTTCATAACTTTAAAAGTAGCAGATAAAATCACAAGTGATGGTTTGTAAATGGTAGTTAGATGACAAGGATCATTTAAAGGGCCAAGGAATAAATACAGTTTAATTTCTCTAATGTTTTAAACAAACCCATTCATTACACATATTGATGTTGCATGCTAACAGCGGTATATGTATTTTTAATTCTTTAACCAAAATAAATGTTTCCACTGTATACACACCATTTTGTCCTTTTCCTCCTTGTTGCTATGACAACAAGGTGGGTGAGGCCTCCTCAACTGCCAAACTCAGCTGTCATCCCTTCACCCTAAAAGCCTTATAATTGCTTTTATTTGCATACGACAATTAGGCAGGATGGCTCACAGCAAGAAAACCAACCTTTCTCTCCCCCAGTGCACACAACGCCAGCCTGTAATTTATAAAAGATACACGCCATGTGGTGGAGCACTAAAATAGAGTGATGAGTCCTTTCATCTGATTGTAAGCTATTAACAAAAGAAAACATCCCCTTTCAGGCTGTAAAAAATGCCTATCTGGTGTGAACCTGGAGAAAAAAAAAAAGGGGGGGAATAAAAAAAGTTTTGCCACCTCCTTCACATTCATTATCGTGTTGAACTCAAGGAAAGAGTTTGAAAGCAAGAGTTGCATTTTGGTGCTTTATGAACAATGGAGTGTCAGCAGAATTGATGACGTGGTAAAACTGGATGGAGATTTTTGTTCTTAGGTTACATCACACCCAAAAATGCCAACATGAGATGATAGTTCCTTGCTGAAAAGTGCTGCAAAGAAAGCATGAGGTGGGTCAGGATGTCAGATGAGGACAGTATCATGAGAAACTAGAAGTTCAATACTTTAAATAGTTCTGTTTGTGGAAAATAGCTGTATTGCAAAAAGTACTTAAGCTTAAGGAAAAGCCCCTCTGCTTATATGTCAGGCTGATGTTGGGGCCTAAATGTCTGTACAGCTTATTCATATGAAGAGTTAATGTTCAGAAAATGTTTTTATTCAAGCTTTTTAATAGCTTGCTGCTGGTTTTAACTTTTGTAATTACAAAAGTATCTTTCTCTAAGCAACTCCTCCACAACAGTCTCTCATCCTATCTACCCTCTTCTGGAAGCTCTTTATGCAATATTTGTAACACCTGAGCTGATTTAGTATCTCCAACCCTCAAAAATCCCAAAAAAGACCCCTCTTTCCCTCGACAGACTCTACATCTGCAGTTTCACTGATAAAAGCACAGTGCAGCTAGATTGATCTAAAAATAAGCCAGCTAATACATTACAATGGCATTACAGCACACACATTTTTAAGCCACTCTCATTTACCTTCCTCAGAAGGGCATCCCTGTTGAAACTGGTGAAGGGGGGCTACATAAAGAAATAAAGCAGAACAGATCCAGCCCAGCTGAAACACAGGAGTGACCTGTTGTCCCCCTGCAGCCACCTCTGCGACCTGGTATTAATGAAGAGGATGACGTGGGAGCACAGCTTGCAGCTATCTCCTTCAACTTTGCCCACCTCACTGCTTCAAACTCCCCTTTAGCATGCAAGATTTACCCAAAGCAGTTTCAGCGAGCATGTGGAAGAGGAGGGCAAGTTTGGAGGCAAAGTGGAAAAGAAGACAAGGGGATGGATGTTCAGACATGGGACGTGCAGTGCCAAGTCCTCTCCTGCCCTCCCTCCCTCATCAGCTCAGGCAGGTACTCACAAAACAGCACACAACTTCCAGCAGCACTTCCCTGCCCTCATCAACACAGGGAGCAAGAAAAAGTCAACAGAGCACAAGTTTCTCAGTACAAAGCTGGAGCAAACCAGCAATTTTGGCAGCACCCTGAACTGGCAGCAGGTTCAATTCATCCAGCCTTGCCACTGACCCACAGGCTGAATCCTGACAAATCCCCACGCAGACTTCAGTTTCTGTGGCTGCTCATACGTGATATTGGTACTTTTTTTTGAAGTTGTGCAAAGGACACAGAGGTCAATTCAATCAGCAGAGGATTTTTTCCTAGCACAATTTACTAATATTTTGTCCAGTCTGGCTTTACAAGATCCAAGTAACACATTTCTCCATTCAGCAGTACATGCCTTACCCTAACTGGATTTGATCTGTTTGTCTTAAATTTCAGATTGTATATTCCTCTTCTAACTCTGTGTTTCTCTAAGCATTTGCCTTACTGTTCTTAGTATCTTGTTTCTACCCCCAGTGCTTGAAAAATATCTTGGAGTATCAAGGTAGATCCTCACAAACTGCAAAATATAATTTTATGTTATAAGTGATTTTTTTAAATGTACCCTTTCTCATTTCCATCTCCTAGTGCTATTACAAAGTCAGTTGAACTCACACACTGATTTCAAAAAGAGAATTCGTACCTCTCTGTTGAACATTGTTTTTCATTGCATATTTAATCTCAAAACTAGGATATTGCTGAGTTGATCTTTTCAAACGTCTGAAACCAAAATCTTCCCTTGGATAAGTGAGTGCTGAGGCTGCTAGACTTTTGGGTTTCAGAATTGAAATTGGCCCCTGAGTTTCACAAGAGATAAAAACTTGACTATAAAAATACGGTATCAAAGTATATAAGGAATATGATGCAGGGCTTCCCTAGGATCAGAGGGAAGTATTTTTTCTTTCTCCATAAAAGACACTTGCACCTTTTACACAAGGAGGCTTGTTTTGAGCATAGTAAGTTTTTTGCTCCATGTTCAATAAAACATAAGGACCTAAAGATAGTAAGATTTCTTAAAATGTAGAAGCAGGACAAGATGTAAATTTTGTTTAGGAGGCTTTGCAGTTTTAATGTTTTTGCTCTCTGTTTTGCAATGCAGACACTTCTTTAAAGAAAAGCAAACCATCAGCAATCAGCCAAAGTTTCCAAGATGAAGCTTCCTTGGGATGGTCCTAAGATACACCCTGATCATTTACATGGATTTTATGCCATTATTGGCTGTTGCATTCAACAGAAACACAATCCAACAACACTAATGCAGCCCTGTTCATCACACTCACTGAAGAATTAGAGCTTAATATGCTTCTCTCTTAGCCCAAAACTTTTTCTACCTAGATAGTAAAGCCTGTACTTTTGCTGAATTTACTACAGCTTTCCATCAATATAAATAGAGAGGAATTTGTTCCAGAGTGAATGTAATACATAAAATTCTGTTTGCTTCTGAAGAACAGACTTGCGATATGGAATAATATCTGGTTTTGATACAGTTACTGATGAGATGACTTCTAAGGTATAGGAATAAGGTACAAGGATCAATGCTACTTTGAAGATCTGCATTTTGAAACCTAATTTTCTAATATTATCTGAAAAATTAGGTTAACTTTTTTTTGATGTCTCCTAAAAGCAAATTCCACCAGCTGGGTTTTGTTCTCACACCAAGGTATGCATCAATATGCACAAGACAGGAGGAAAAGGAAGATGATTCATAAAAGCTGTGAATACCAGTAACTGATACCTGGGAAATGAAATAAACTTTTAGGAAAACCAATTTGCTAATGGCCCTGCAGATACCAAATCAACCTTTAGTAAGGGAATAAGCAGGAAGTGAATGAGTTTTATTTCCCTTACACGAAGAGGCTGAGATGCTTCTCTGGTTCCCCTTGCCTGGATGGCAGGGACAGGTTTGCCAAGTTTTCACCATTTTTTTTCTATTGAGATAAACAATAAAAAGTTGCTAATTTAGGATATTGTGAAGTAGACACAAAGCTGCTACTGAAATTTAAATGGAGAATGCCTTCAGGTATTCTCTATCCAAATTTATTTTGCAGGCAGAAAGACCCAGGTAAATTTATAAGAAAAAATTTGGTATTCCAACAGACAAGAGGTAGGATCGAGCTCTCACTGATGTTTTCATTATCACAACAGAAAAATGCCACTAAGTAATCTTTGATGCAGACATTATACAACAGTTCACTGTACTTTAATCCATCTCCTTCTACCTCTTTTTATTTCCAATGAAAGGAACAACACACACTCGACATGAACTCTAAGATTTAAATGAAGCTTCATGCGTGCTAATATTAGAGAGACATTAATAATAAATTGGGAAGCAGGCAAGTCGAGGATGATTTCTGACTCTGTTTTGTACCTCAGACACTAGAACTTGAACTGCAGAGTTTGACACTGACACTTTTTAGGGAACAAAGTCTCTCTCCTACTACCTCCTCCACCCCCCAATTCAAATCTCATCTGAGAAGTGCTGAAATGAAGCTGTCACTCAGGCCTGCTCAGGGACCTGTCAGCAAAACATTGAGCCTTTTCATTTTGATGGGTCAGCCTGCAATCCCCTTGAAAGAGAAGTCCGTGCCACTGTGGTTTTTCTTTCTGCAGGAATTCTGAATTCTAATGAAACTCCAAATCGCCCAATAAAGGCAGGGGCATGGGGAAGTAATCCAACCCAGATCGGAGTGAAATTTGTATTTTATCTTTTTTTTTTTTTTCCTCCAACCCATTATTCTAATAGCATTCAGAGAGTGTTGTAGGCTTTTTCCCCCCCCCCAAGCCCCCCCCCCCTTTTTTTTTTTGCAGGGCAGGCGCAAACGGAATGATGTGTCCTTTGTCTTGATGCTACACTGAGATTAGGTAGCAGCTCTCTGAAAATGAAAGGGCATGGCTCAAATTTTCTTGGGTAAATATCCATCCACCTATTGCAGTCTGCATCTCCACTGCTACAAATATCTCTAATGTATGACTGTGCTGAGAGAAAGAGAAAATTTCACATTAGCATTTCTTTCCCAGAAGAAACTGTCTTTTATTAACACTGTACAAAGCTTTTTCTAGACAAGAAGGAAAACTGTACCTTTCCTTTCCCTTCTGTTCTCCTCCACTTTGGTTTCCAGATTAGTTGCTACCTATGACTTGTATCAGGATGGAGGGGAGATGATGCAGAGAAGTGAGAAAATAATTTATATAATATATTGATGTATTCTCTTTAAAGTGCCTTTATTAACACACGTTTTATGTTTCTAAAATATGTATGAATTCAGTAGCCCATTGAAGTCTGTTTATTTTAACAAGGAGATAATTGTATTTTGCTAACTGGTTAAAAACCAGAATCATTAGAGGAGGAATAGACAGCCTGAAGAGAGACAGAATTTATGACAGTGCTAGAGCCTAGTGCTCTTTATATATTTTTGGAGTTACAGAGGATCCCACTTTTTTTTTTTAAACAGAGTTTTCTGTAAGGTGCACAATAATTTAAAGAGCAATTAAGACAAATATAGATTAAAAAGTCACATGACTTGGAAGTAAAAAAAAAATTCTGACTATCACACACAAAGGCATTGTGTGAAAAATACAGACATCATATCATTAAATAATATTTTATGGAACTAGAAAATAAAAAGCCAGACGGAAACCTAGCTAAAAACTTTGAGGCACAAACTAAGCAATGATGTAAAGGTATCAATTACACAATGTAACACTGCTAATGGCATAATGGTAAGTGTTCCCTAAGTCTCTTCATTGTCTGGTTAACCTGCAAGTACCCATCAGGGATGTTTCGACAGTGCTGCAGCAGCCCTCCCACCCTATAGTTATGTTTGTGTTATTCAATCTTGCAGAATCACCATCTTCAGGCTCTCACCCTCGCTCTGCAAGACATGACCCAAACATCTCATCTTCCTCTGCTCTGCCTGTCCAAAGAGAATCCATTATAACCCCAGGTGCTGAAAACCCCAAGTATTATTATGTAGTACACAGCAAACCAATGCACATAGGTGTGTGTGCCCAGTACAAATATCTTCCTGCTATTTGCTTGAGCATTGTGATCTAACTTGGATGCCAGAAAAAGTATAGTATGTAATTTTCCTTGGTGATGACCTTCAGAGGTTCTTTTTTCCTCTTGATTGGCACTCATCTCCATGGGAAATCATTATAATAGACCCCTATTTCTCTACCTACACTGTCAGGGGCTGCTAAAACTATACTTCCTTTACCCTCCTCTACCTCACTGTTGCACCATAGGCAGCGTGAATGATCACCCAGAGTTCTGCTGCTGCATTACATCTGGACATCCAGAAAGCAGTTAAAACAGTGATAGACACTGCTTCCTTCCTTCCTTCTTTAAGGACATTAATAGCACTTTCTCTATTCTGTATTAAATAATTTTTGCTCACCCTCTTGCTCAGCAGGTAAAGGGCAAAGACTTGGATAGAGCAAAAGTACTTTTGTCTTGGTTACATATATTTTATTTTAAAGATGTATGTCTAATGTGTGCAGTAAACAATCCCACATGCAGTTCAGGATTGACATGTCTATGTTTATATAAACATAATTTCTCAACCAGATATAAATATATATACATATGTGTATATAAAGGACACACACATAATCTTTTTTAAATGGCTAAATGCTTGCACATCTCCCATTCAGTAGGTGCTGCACTTCTTAAAATGCAGGTGTCACAAAGACAGCCTTTGGTGTCATCATGACTATTTTGATCTATTTTGTGTGTTGTACCTTTTCAGTACGTTCAATGTCTCGCAAAGCAAATGTTAGCTCTCATTCATTGTCTAGTACCTGATGATTGCTGACTGCAAAAGCTTAATAATGAAAATTCTCCCTTCAAAGCATCAGCAACAGTTTGTATTTGCATAACAAATAATTGAAGAATCTACCTTGCAGACTTAACACTGGCTACAATGTTCAGTGTAGAAGAGGGCCTTGCTTTCAAGCTTTTGGTAGTGTTCAGCCTTGAGTCTTCTAAGATGAGAAGGAAAACATATCCTTAACTCATGTGAGATCTTGATCCAATACCAAAGACAAGCTGAACACTGCACTTCTACAGAGACAAGAAAATATTCTGGATGAGACTGGGCTGAATTAAGTTATTTTACTCAAAAATCCACCTAATTGCCACCTTCCTTTCACTGGTCCAAGTCCAATTCATACCTTGTGTAGTTTCATCTGCTTCAGCCAAATTTCTTCTGCTCCAAGCTGAACGTGTGGAGAAATCAGAACGGAGCACAGCTGCATCCTCTGGTAAGGGTGATACTCATCCTGTCTTAATGGGAGCCTGGGAATCATTTCCAGGAGGTGAGGCTGCCAATGCAGACACCCACAGTCTACATCTTCCCATATTCTTTCTGTTCCAGCTCAACAGAAGTTGTCACAGTCCAGCTTTTCCTTAAAAGCTTGTAACCAGCCAGTTCCATATGCATCATCTCTTCCTGACTCAAACAGGCAGCCTGACCTCAGTTATTAGCAATCACAGATCTTCTGTGGAGTGTTTTACCCTAAAGCAGAATATAGCAGTTCTTGTGATCAGAAGCATCAGGGTCTTGCTTTTTCCTCTGACCCCAGAAAGTATGGGATGTGGAAAGGTTATGAATACAGTTTAATGGGAGCTACCAGAAATTTTAAAAATATTACCTACCTATGTTTCAAAAACTCACTTCATAAACTTAGCACCCTCTCCTCCTCACCTTTCTCATGTAAATTACAAGGTGAGTTGAATTCATAAAGTTGTCCAACAACTTACAAACCAAATGCATCCAAAAAAACCTCCACTGTGTACACTGCCTAAATGTGACCAGCTACTCACAACACAACTGTTTCCTCACCTTTACTCACACTGAGTAACACTTACTCTAATGAGACCCCATGGAAAAGTCAATCTCCATGTGAGACTCGAAGGATCAGAGTCCAAGTAGCAAAACATATTTAAATGGACTAAGTTAATCTTCAGGTTAATTAATGCCATTCTAGGTTTATTCTAGCAATATTTCGTTCTAGTTCATCCTAGTACTATTCTATTTCCCCTAAGAACCTTAATATTTTTGGGTTATTTTTATTATGAAATTTCAGTCTCCCTGTGGCCTGGTATTAATTACTTTGATAGAGTTAAGACTTAATTTACACCGGTGGCTACTTTTTGTGAGCATAAACACTAGAACATTTTGATAAAATTAAAACTGTCATTGCCTTGTGAGCCGGTAAGATTTAACAAGTACAAATAATATTGCCAAAGAGAATTAAAGCTTTTTTCTGTTTCATTTAATGAAGTGGTGCCTTTATCTGTAGGTTTTTACTTCTTTTTCTTTTTTTTTTTTTTTAACTTTTAGCGTATTTTTAACTGCAACTGCAGACCCTCTTAAGTGTTAAAAACCACAAGGATAAACCCAGGAAGCACTCCAGATACATCTCCAGTAGTATAAGACCTGTTCCTCCCACCTCAATCCCCTTACAATTGGTTTTGATGTTCAATATAAGGGATAAATGAGTGCCCCTCTCCTGCTTGCTCACAGTATGCCACAAAACCCTGAAAGGGTTAATTGGCATTTTAAGAAAAGGTAATTGTAAAGCATATCTGCTGGGGTTATCCCCAGAATTGGGGGGGTGGTGTATAGGTCTCCCACCCACTGGAGCATCTCACATCTTGAAGAGCATGCTGAAGACAAAAGCAGTCCTACTGCTGTTTCTTGATTTTCACTTTCAGCTCTGCCTGCTAACCCCCAACGTGCTCTTTTGAGTTTACTATATCAAGCTAGTACTTACAGCAGAGTATATGTACTGTGTCTTGACTGTGAAATTATACTGACATGGTAAGCATAAATATAAATCTGTGTGTGTGCGTTTGAATCATACATAATTTACTGCTGGATTTATTCACTGCAGAGGAGCACACTGACTGGAGTGGGTGCTCTGAGAAAAACTGGATGGAGAGACTGGCTATATTTTTATATTTTTTAAATAAACCAAGCATTTCACTGAGTAAAATATATAACCTGACATATAAAAACAAATGTGGTTTTAAGTAAGTGAGAAGTCGAACTGAATCGGAGCGAGGTCACGGGTGGTCATTTTCTTACTATATCAAACTCTCTGCCACTTGTTTGTTGATGCTTGTAACATTTTTATCCTCTGGAAATATGTATTTCATTCTGAAAATATATATTTCATTTCCACTTTTGCCAATGGGAACTTTTTCCAGGATGTTCTTCTAATGCATTCCAGTGAGTAAAGAAAAGTCATATACATTCGAACACAAAGGCAACACCTCCAGCTTTGGGCTGACAAATACCCAAGAGCTAACACCAATTTGAGGGTTTTATTCAAGCAAGGTTTTTCTGGGTACAGGAGTTGATTTCCATATTACTTTTCTTTGGAGCTTGGCTTTGGGTATTCAGTTCACAAGAGGCAGAGTTCCTGAGTGTGGTTTTTTATAGTGTCACCCATCACAGTGTAAAATAAGGGGTGGCTTCACCCCTTTAGCCTTAGATTCATCAACCTGTACAATCAGCAATTCTGCCCTTCCTGCCCTGTTCCTGCTCAGATTATGCCCATGAGGTGCAAACTAAAAAATGCTCACTGTGAGGAGGATGGCAGATTGTGATCCCAAATATTTTCTAATTACTTTTTGGATTAAATTCACCCCCTTGAAGAAAACTTCCTATGAAATCCATGGAATTATTTGTATAGGCATATGAGAGTGAAGGACAGCTGCATACCTATTCATTAGTACCTAAAATCTTTAGCATGAGTTTCATTAAAAAAATCCCCAAAACTATTCCAGCCCTCTGTTCTAACCCCTACCTTTATCTCTCCACTTTCTGTAACCACCCCACCCCTCATCAATAGCTCTAAATTAAAGAAAGCACCACAGCTGGTTTATTTCTTTAAAATCAGCTGTGCTGTTGATTGCATTGTATCACATCCTGCAACACCTTTACAGCTGGACAATTTTTAGTCCTAGTGTTTTTCAGGGTGAATTTAATGCAGCCCTACTCAGCTAACCAAGAGGCTGGTCTTCCTCATTCCACATCATCACATGAACATATAGGAAAGCATGGCTCTAACAACTTCTACATTACATAACAAAACATAAAAACCTCATTTCCTAAAGCACTTAGAGAGCATAAGAGTTTTCCTATGCGCAGATGAGAGCTACAACTGACTTTCAAATTTTCTGGCCAGGGAAGTTTTTATTTATATATGTTGGGAGCAAAACACCTCTCCCAAGTAGGAAACTTGAGGAAATGCTGAGCCTGGCAACTCTTGGACAGCATAAGCACTTGTTTTGTCACATATTAAAGGCCAGCGGCATTTTTCAGAGTATTGACCTTTTCTTCCTAGACCAATGTTAATATTTAAGAGGGAGTTTGTGCCTCTGTACTTTGAGGAGCAGCTGAGGGAGCTGGGGGGGCTTAGCCTGGAGAAAAGGTGGGTCAAGGGGAGCCTCTTCACTCTCTACAACTCCCTGAAAGGAGGGGGAAACCAGGTGGGGGTCAGGCTCTGCTCCCACATAACAAGTGACACAATGAGAGGAAATGACCTCAAGTTGTGCCAGAAGAGGTTTAGATTAGATATTAGGAAAAATTTCTTCACTAAAAGAGTTGTCAAGCCCTGGCACAGGCTTCCCAGGGCAGTGGTGGAGTCAACACCCCTGGAGGTATTTAAGAGATACAGAGACACATCACTTCAGGCCGTGGTTTAGTGTTGGGCTTGGCAGTGCTGGTTAACAATTGGACTCGATGACCTTAGAGGTCTTTTCCAGCCTAAACAAATCTATGATTCTACGACTCTAAGCACAAATTAGCTGCATGCACCTTCAGTAGATATTTCTTCCAATATACCTCTTTAATGGGGCATTCACTCAAGAGTCCCAGTGAAATTCTTGTCATTGTTGAGCTCGTCTCCTAGATCCTTTCCTATTTGCTTTCTGCATTTTCACTTCTTCGTGAAGATGCTTAATGCAGTATAATTGAAACAATTTTATTGTCTACAGCCATCCATTCTACTGTTTCAGTGGCAGAAAATACTGGTCTATCTGACAAGTTAATATTACTTTAGTGGTCATTTGAACTCCTTTAAGCCACTGGGTGCTAAAATTACTTGTCAGATTCCTACACCTGCAAACTGAATGTGACTTGTCCATGAGAAAAGGAGGGGGAAATTATTTTCCGCCAAAAACCTTTCCTAAAAGTAGTAATTGCAATTTTTACTAATTGATAGGGCATTGACTCTTCCCACAGCAGTTCTGAACCACATGAGAACAATATTTGGTACTCCTACCTGGAACTCTTGATGATACCTTCAAACTACCTTCTCTTTTTCCCACTGGGCTGGATCATTAAAGACAGAGTGGGTTACACAGCCATTTCAACTCTTCCTTTGGTATAGGCCATTTTTGGTAATCTAAATTATCTACTAATTGGATGTCTATTGTTCAATATCCAATTCAAGCTTACGCTTGAGCTTGTTGTTCTGACCATAAATCTCCACATAGATATGTGCAGTTAATATTGGAGCAACTGCTAAAAGAAAGAAACATTTCTTCCTCCCACCCCCCCTCTATAAGCATACCTAATTTGCCACACGCTCAATATCAGTAGGTACAATTAAACTGAAAGCTCAAGGTTGGAGTTTCTTTGGTTTTTTAAGTTCTGTTTCTGTGTATATCAATAACACTGGTGGTATCTTTTCATGATCTCTCAAACCACCACGCAAACAAATTATCAGGTATCTACAGGAATTATATGAAGGACTTGATCCCATATCCCTAGAATTCAATGGCATTCCAATTAAATCAGCTAGACCCCACCATTTTTTTACCTTAGCTCTATTTTTTTAGGTTATGTTACCCTATATAGATTGGACCACTCGCTCTCATAACATCAATAATGGTTCCCACTGACTCATAGCCACGGCTACCAGAGAGGTACCACTGTGAGCTCCTGCCAAGAGGTCACCCTGGAAAGTTTCTGACAAATCAATGGGAGCTTTATGGACCGGTTTTCTTCCTTCCGGGAATAAATGCAAACAGTGTCACTGCCCGGACACTTCTGAACCAAGACTAATTCATCAATGTGCTGAGAAGTTCCATTCTGTCCATCCTATTGCAGCCTTTCCCTTCAATTTCTTGAATTTCAGTTCCTTTTCTTTAAAAAACTGTTCCATAGGAGAGCACAGGTACTGTTAACCCAACACAGGTTTCTTTGTGCCATTCATACTACGGTGCAAGTCACTTTTCAAATCACATGAACTTGCTAATTTTAATAGGATCCACATAACAAAGCATCCCACTTCAGAAACTTCCCACCTTTGTGTCTTTAAATATAAACTTCGAGAACGCATTTAGCAACACTATAATCTTGTTATAGGGATAATACTCTTTTTTTTAACAGTGATTAGCAGACTCTCTTAAATAACAGCAGCAATTTTTCCTTACAATGCCAACACAATTACTGCTCTGGAAAAAGGCTTGATGTCAGAAAAGGTAAGCTAGCTGCTCTTCCTAAAAAACACACATCTAAATTCTTCTGCTAGCATGGTTTCCTACAGATTTCTGTCCTTTAGCCCTTGCTCCTCTACCTCCTCACCATACGCTCCGTTCAGGAAGCACGAGGAGATGCTGCAGCCCACCAGCTGTTCCCAAAGCCAGCGTGGAAAGGTTGAGTCCTGCCCACCTTCCCCACGGCGGGGGCACTCATTTGGCTTTCTCTCCTCTACTGGTTTTAACCAAACTTATAAGAACTTAATTATCACCGACATTTCTGCCCTTCTGTCAAATTCAGTTGAGAAAAGCACCGCACTAGGAGGGGACTGACAGGTAAAGCAAATGATTATGTAAAATCTCATTTTGGTACATCCTCAGCCTAAAGGATGCCATAAAAATCTACAGAATGTCTGAAGCCCCGTGTTAGAAATACTGCGAGCTACATGATCTGAGTTAATGCTTCATTTGTATACGGGTGTGTATTTAAAGATAATTAATATTAGCTGTGACTTTTGAGACTGGTATTAACACAGCCTCCCTTTGTAGTGCCTACAGTTTTGTAAATGCAAATAATTTTTAGTTCAGTTTTGCATTTTTAATTATAAGCAGACAGAGTGTCTTTGGTATTTAACTGCCTAACCATGACTCAGGGTAGGCATGCACATTCATGGCATTAATTGTGACTAGGATTTGCAGGTGTAACGAAATCAAAGTGCCTTTTTTTTTTTTTTTTTTCANTTTTTTTTTTTTTCAAATTAACCCTCCAGTGAATCTTGAACAGAAGTACTTGAGATGCATGGGCCCAGATTTATTTTTTTAAAGCTTTGAGCAAGAGATTTCTCTTAGTTGAACTAAGGTGGTGTATGTAATATTAATATGAGCTCACACTGTTGTGAATGCTTACTGTATAGTATTGGATGGGAGGAGATATACTGTGATATTAAAAAAACCATTATTTCGAGGTAGGCATGCCAAAAGCAGTTCTCTGGAACAGAAGGTGGCCTAATTATTAAAAGAAATGGCTTCCATCTCTGTGATGGTCTGACTGTTTGTGGATAAAATCCTACAACTGTGAAAGGCCTCATGCACTGCAAAAAAAAAAAAAGG
>VWZT01006077.1:82508-137708 GCA_013397055.1 Pachycephala philippinensis | reverse complement strand
AGAGAGGAAAAAAAAAATCAAAGTGTTCAGCAGCCATACATCAGAGAGACTATACAAGAAGGGTATCATATTTTTAGAGACCCCAGAATTCCTGAGCAAAGTAGTAGTTAGTACCAGGTCTACATCAAAAGAAAACAACATTCTGTGTCATCACTGGCCTCCTCTGTGATGTTTTGCCCTCAGCTTCATAATGCTCAAAAAGTCATGGTTGAAAAAGACAGACTGTCCCTTTAAAATTAGATCATCCCTTTTATTAATATGCAGAATGAGTTGTCAATTGACCAAGCAACAAATGTACATCCTCATATCCTCATTTTCACTTCTATCTATGAATATTTTAAAACCCTAATGTGTGCTTGGCCATTTGGGTTTTAAGCAAAGACTTATCACAGTGTAAAACCCCTCATTTTTATCCCTTAGCTGAGGGCTTCTTTTTCCCTTTTCCAGGGTGTCATTAAAAATCTGATGCCAAGAGCTGGGACTTGGCAGGGTTTGCGATATAATTTGCAATCTGCAGTGTTTGCTGGCTAGCCCCCACCTGCCCCCCTCTTTTTTTTTTTCCCTTTTTTTTTTCCCTTTTTTTTGTACCCAGCCTGCCTGCTAGAGTCAATAGGGGGCATCCCTCATCTGTCTAAAAGAAAAATAGCAGCATACTAATTAGAATTCTATTTGCCAGAAGCCTCGGAGTTGCTGTGCTTATAGATTTCAAGCTTCTTTTGTTTGAATTAAATTGCCAACTTTTCCCCCCCCCTCCTCCCTTCCCTTCTTTGCACTAGGCATGAGAGAGCGGGTGCCTTATTTGATTGAAAGAGGGGTAGGGGGATGGGGAAAAGGAAAGCCTTAGCTATGGAAATGCTGAGGAAATGTCAGGGTTGTGTTTAAAAATGCCTGGTATGCTTTTCAATGCCTGACTCCTGTCTTTCTCGCAGGGTTGTGGAGGGAAGGAAAGGGGGCCTGGCATTAAGCACAGGCACTCTGCCCCTTCTCCCTGACACTGAAATTCTGGGGGAGAGCCTGACATGCTTTTCCCCAGCTCAAAGCCAGATGGTTCAAGCTTGGATAAAACCTTGGGATGAGATCACAAAGCTTGTTCATAACAGAACACACAACATCTCTGTTTTTCTGTTAATACCTCCTTTTGTACACGTTGTGTGGGGTGAGGGAGGGGCCAGGGCATGTGTCATAAATCCAAAGGAAAATGTCATATTTAACATTAATTTGTTTTCATAACCCCATGAAAGAATTCAAGCTCGCCCCATTAAAATGTCATAATTAACCACCGAGAAGTTTTATTACAAATAATTTTTTAATTTCACGAACAACTAACCGAAAGGCACAGCCCAAAGTTTTTCACTGCCCTTAAGCATCTGAACATATACATAGGGTTTTTTTTGGTTTTTTTTACGTGCAAAGAAGAGTTTCACAGTGCTTCAAGCACCGCCACATTTATGCAACTTCCTAAGTTTAGGTGATTAAAGAATATGAAGCCAGAGCTCGGTTTCCATCGCCGGGAATTCTGCCCATGCACAATACGGCCATTGACTCCAGCCATTGACAGTCAAGTCTCATGCACTGATTCACAACCGGGGATAAGCGAATCGTGGGGACAGAATAATGCACTCCATGATCTTCATATTCCTCATAACAACGGAATGCTCGCGAAGGAATACGAATTCCTTTCAGATGCTTTAATCAGTCAAATTTACTTGACATTTTCGTGGATTTGCTTCCTCCTTACGAATTCTTAACAGAGCTCACCTAGAGCTGTGATGGGCGCTCTCGGATGGCACTGCTGCTGCTCCCTACCCAGACAATGTTATATTCCTTGCTTGACTTCTGGCACAAATACTGCATTAATGTACAATAAGGCATATTTAGAATTTTTGTACGTATACGCCTAAAGTTTCCTTTCCTTAGTATTCATTCACCCCAATGCAATTTTGTTTCATAAATGTCCACAAAATAGCAATGTTATTTTAGACAGGAGTATAAATGTGAGAAAAGGAATTTAAGGCTAATTCCAAGTTTGGGTTGTTTGTCTGACAGTACTTAAAAGTAGTAATTTATAATGCAAACTTCCTCTATTCCTGAAAAATTTGACCCTCAAATTTGGTTTAAAATTAAAACTGAGATATGGCATCGTGTTTGACATAAATACTGTTCTATTTTTTTTTCAGTTAAACTGGGAAACCTTTAAAAATAAATCATGCTGTAGTTTTTTGATAGAATTCAGGATCATGCCTGAAATACTAGCTTTTCATTTTAAAAAAAGAATTATATATACTTTACCATAGTATATTTGATTTTGGCTTAGTAGATGCTGCGATTATTTTTGCACACTCCTTCAAAATAAATTTCCTGAAAAAACCCCACAGAACTAAAGCACCAGCTAACCATTGCATTTTTATGTATTCATTAAAGATAAGATCTTAAAGGAAAGAGGGAAAATACGGACATTAGTAACTCTTACATATACTCCTCGGTGCTATTATATTTTAATTAGCACAGTTTGCAGGCTGTAACCTTTCCTAGGCCTACATGATGCATGAATATTTTATTTGCATTACTATAAAGTAAAAATAATTTGATTATCATTCATACTATTTATGATTACATGTTTCTAGACACGCACATAGTCTCTATTCATAGAGGACTTTAACATTCTTAAATAGCATAGAGTGCTGACAAGCAAAGTATTGATGTTTACAGTATCATGCAAACCCTGAAGCCAACCATGCTCACATCCCTTTGAATTACTTTTCCAATTCGAAGCCTCTAAGAACCCAGTCCTCCTTTATCTCTTCTCGTTATAAAAAGTGGCAGGAGGCAGAGTGGCAGAATGACCCACAAGATGGCACCTGTCACCAGTGGGATTTCTTCTGCCTTCTGCAGGCCAAATTTTGTTTGAACTCACTATGGCCTCTGTCATATCCTCATTTTCCCTTCCACTCTTGCCTCTCCTCCTTAATCCCCTTCGTGCAGGCTCAGGCTCTGTTTACCTAGCTTCTGAAACCTTTTTTCTGCAAGAAGCCAAAGTAAAACTTTATTGAAAGAGGGGCTCGGGATTAAGAGGCAAAGCCCAGCGAGGAGGAAGCTGACCACAGCACCTGCTGCCTTTGCCTAAAGACAGTTCCTCCTATCCACCGTCACCAGGCTCATTCTTATAGATGTGCATCTGAAATACATGATTACTTTAGGTCTCAAAGGTGAGGGAGCTGATTAGCTCTCTAATGAAGCCTTTTGTTATTACTTACAGACAAAGTACATCACACAGATGGAACGTACCAGAAGACCGCTTCCTTATGTCGGGCCAGACACATTTTAACTGGTAAGATCATCCAGAGCAATGAGGTGAAGCGGTTTCTATAAATACAGAATCAGTGGAATTTTTAAAAAACAGATCAAAGGCGGTGGCAGAAAACAACAAACAACCACTGTAAGACCATTATGCCTAAAGCCCCAGAGGTGAAACTGGTAATTCATCTGCTGCACGAGTCCTTCTGTACTTTGTCCAAAATTACATGGGGTAACATTAACTATCTGCCTAAAAATAGAGTTATAGTTGCCTATTAACAGAGCTGTGATCAGTCCATAAAGAAGATGTTGATGGGCATTCCTCTGCTCTTTGACTACAGAAAGGGCCAAACCAAAATGCTCTTACAGAAACACAACACACACAGAAAAACCCCTCGAACCGCAGGTCATTCCATCACTTCATTTCACCAACTGCAACAGAGAATTGTTCTTCCACACAAAATTACACAGCAGGTCACAGGGACCTACACAGAGCCTGGAGCACCAAGCAGCTCTTCCTTTGGGGAATGCCACACCAGCTGTTGGCTTTTTCCTTTAATGTCACTTGGAAAGGGAAAATATCTTACAGTCTGTTCCTCATCATCCTCATTCCTCCTTTTATCAACTTCAAAAATTCACCTAATTACCCCAAAGCATAAACAGGGTCTGTGAGTAGCCACCAGCAAGGGCAGGAAGGAAGACTGGTTCATAGTTTTCCTTTTTCCTAATGAAAGATGGCACAAGCCTTGAGTCTTACCTAGGGAAACATCTGAAGTCATTAAGAATCTCATAGTTTCATCAAACCTAGTGAAGAAAGTCTTGTCTACATGTTAATTTTTACCAAGACAAAATTATTGAAAACAGTGAAGCTACCTATAGACAGTAGTTAATCATAGTGTTAAAAATAACTATTACTATTGTGAAACCTTTAAAATATTACCATCACCCCAATGATTAAGGGTATCCTTTCAATAACTGTCTATGATTAACACAAAGAGCAGATTGCATTTCTGTAGCCCATAAGTTGCATTTGCTACAAACACCAGAAATAATTCTCACCTCTCAAGACAAACAATCAGGCCATAAATACATATTTTACTGAAATTCATCAAAATCTGGGTATCAATACAGTTCCCAAGATGCCACCTTCATTTCAGTGCCTCCTCCATAAGCAACTGAGGGATAATCTCAGGGTGTTTGCAGAAAAACAAGGGGAAAAAAAAACCAAAACAAAACCCCAAAAAACCCCAAAACATCAACAGTCTCCATTTGAATTGGAGAATGTGGACTAATAAAACTGAAGTGGGTTTATGAACCCTGCCAATTTGCCTTGAGTTTTTGGGGAGGGGGGGTTTGTTTTGACCTTTTCGATTTTTCATTTTGAAGCGACTTTTATTTCAGGCTTTTTCTGGTAAATTATGAAATCAAGCAAGTCCAACCCAGAATGAACCATTTTGATCAATCTGAAAGGCAGCTTTTTTTGAGACTTTTCTTCTGCCAAGAATTTGAAAATGTCACATTTCATTCCAGGATGAACAGAAGCCAGATTTCGAACTCTCCAAATCCTTTGCGAAACAAAATTTCTGTCTTTTTCACAGCTCCAAAATTAATTTTCCCTCAAAGACTGCAGGGTGGCTTAAGATAGTGGTCAGCAATTACAGATAACACGTGGGTGGATTTTAATAGCATTAGCGTGGCAGGGGCAAGGGTGGGATCGTGGGGTCGGAGCATCTCGAGGGAAGACTGGAGCACCAGCACTCCCAGCTCCTGGCTCCCAGTGAATCCCAAGCTCAGGCGAGCTGGGCTCCAGTGCCTCGCTTCAAAGCAAGATATAGATGCCGGAGAGAACGCCAGCATTTCCTAGCTCCCACTGAGTTTCTATCAATATTCTTAAACTTTAAAAAAGAAAAATACAATCTGGTGTAACAGCCCTAGAAGACTGCTGACTACTGCTACAAGAAACTCTCTACAACTGGAACCTATAGAGGGGTATAAATCCAAGGACTGACCTGTAGCTTTGCACCCAGCCAAGGAAGGTATTAAATTCTTGCTGATTTAAAGTTACTCTCCAGTAATGCACCATTCTTGAAAAGGGGAAAAAAAATCTCCCAATGTCCCTTCAAGGGGCAATTACCTAAGGATTGTGATTTTTGCCTCAGAACTATTTAGGAAAACTTGGAAGTAGTGAGGCCAGGTCTGCAGCAGCATCAAGGCATCACACTTTTTCCTGTGGCTCTGCACAGGAACATCTCACCCTGCCACAGACCTCTGGAATTATTCTGGCATAGGCAATAGTGCCCCTCAGGTGAAAATATTCTCATAAAGGTCACACAACCACCAAGTCAAGCATTTAAAAGCCATGGCTGCCCTTTTTTACTGGATGTACTCCACAGATACCCAAGCAGATCCAAACACATTCCCTCTCCTCAATGGACCAACACCA
The DNA here is from genome assembly GCA_013397055.1 of Pachycephala philippinensis. Classification (NCBI taxonomy): domain Eukaryota; kingdom Metazoa; phylum Chordata; class Aves; order Passeriformes; genus Pachycephala; species Pachycephala philippinensis. The sequence goes on along the minus strand of VWZT01006077.1, from coordinate 131,971 downwards.
TTCCACCATCTCCCAACGTGGGACAGTCTCCTTCCCATCCACACCACGGGTTCTGGGGCTTGCAGAGGGCACAGAGCTCCCTGCTGGGCTTTGCACAAGTTGCCTGTACTTTACAATAAAACAAGATAAATTCTTTGCATGTCAAGGACAGATATCATTCATGCTTTTTTTATCACTGTTGTTTCACAGCTCTATTGCTTCTGCCACTTTTAACTTCCATCCTGCTCCCTGGGAGTCATATTTAAGGTCAACCAGTACACATCAGTCCTGCCCAGAGTAAAAATTTCCCCCTTATATTGAAAATGACAGGCCTGTAAAACAAAACATGAATTAAAAAAAGCCATTCATTATTTATAAAAAAGCAGAACGGCAGGGCTGTCTTTTCTTGCATTACACAAATCCAGTATGAAAACTCTAACCTGTATATTATTATAAAAGCTCTGTCCCCTGTAATATCTCTTTGTTTTTGTAATTATTTTAGGCTTTCTACTCAGGAGGAATAAAAAGAGCTTATATTTTCCCAGCACTCTGATGAAATAACTTTGAAATCATGCCTTGTAGTTTTCTTTAGTATAATTAATCTCAAGATGTCACTCCCCCCACCCGCTATGATAGTCTCATTGGAGTGGGTTGTGGGGGGACAGTCAGGAGAAGGATATTTTGGTTTTTTGGTTTTCAGCCCAGTTAACCACTCTTTCTCCACAACTAGATCATAAAAATCAAACAAAACCTGCAAGAGATAATCCCCCACCAACAAATTTATCAAGAGTGAATTTTCTGCAGGCTTGCTAAACTGTCATAAAGGGGAGGAGGTAGAGATCAAATATACTGTTGAGTAAGGAAACAGAGAGCACAAACTTTGTCCTCAGCTCGGGGACAATGATGCTCAAAGATTAACCCACCCTCTCAATTAACACCTCACATGAAAATCCCAGCAAGGTCATGGGATCTGTGCTGCAACTCGGTCAATCAGCATTGCCTGCCTCCATACAAACCAAGATCGAATGCAGAATTAACACTGGTCCCCCAAGCCCTCGCTCACAGACTCACGTCAGATTAAGCCCTTGCATGGAGGAGATATGAAAAGCATTTCTAATTAGGGTCTGAGGTTACTGGTTAAAATGCAGTCAAGCAGTCTACCAACCATTCTTCTCCCTCTTTTTTTTTTATAATTTTAATTAAACTCAGATACTATTTAATTCCTACCTGCATATATTTAGTACTACTTGAATGCAAACCTGATAAAGAATACTCCTGATCCCCACTTAGCTGCCACAAGCACTTATTAAAAGGAGGGTGACTGTCTTCAAGATCTTCCGTGGGTCCCTTTGCAATAATTACTTTTTCTATCAAATGAAAAGCATAATATTTTCCTGTAAATAGATTTTTTTTCCTTGTGAAACCTTGACTTCCCTACTCTTGTGACGAAATTATAATTATAACTTCAGTGTAGTGGTTAGTTACTGGCATTCCAGTCCATGAGGAGACTTTTTTCTGTATGTGCTCTGCACTTCTTATTCCACTGCTCATAGGATTCTTTAGACGTACACTTGAGGACATTTTGCACCCCTTTATTGTCACAGAAGCACTGCTGTACATCCTGTGTTTTGGGGAATGGGAGAGAGGGGATTTAGCACCAGTTGGATCCTGTTAAATTATTTGTAATTCTAGGGCACTCCACAACGTTTCTGCCATTGTGTGATTAGCAATCTAGATCTCTCCATGACAATTTTTAATATCTACCATGACCCTGGAAGCCTGAGTGCTACATCTACAGCATACTAAAGCCTTGTGACTCCAAATTATAGCCCTGAATAATTCAGGAATTGTAACGGTAGCTCAGTACTTATTAAAGCACTGGGAAAACTTTGGGATTCTCATATCTACAGGCTCTTCATTATTATTCTGATTATAAAGATGTTTTAATATATGCTGTTGCTATTCTTACACATTACCACAATACCATTTGTGAGGAATCCATAAGTGATTCAACTCCTGTATTAAGCAGCTACACCTCAGAGTATCAAGGGATGCAGTAAAATGAAGTTTTGTTTCTTTTCTGGGAAGATGGGAATTATCTAATAATCTATACATTAAATTTTAAAATCCCAAATTATGCCTTAGACATCATAACAAAAATCTGATACCAAACTTATTTAAGCAAAACAAAATGATGTACATACAGAACAACTTAGGTTTTTCCCTGATAGACTCAATACCACAAATAGGGACAAAATTAAGTCTAAATAGTTTAATAACATATTAAACACATTCTGTCTTCTAGGCTAATCCCAAATAAGCAGCTCTAATAAGCCTTAGTGAGAAGGAGGATCTAATGAAGAGTTGAATTTTTCATAGAGGTTTTATTAGGTTCATCAGCCTCCTCCAAAGTCCAGGCCTTCAGTCATGACAGCTCTGAAATCTGGAAGAGATTATCTTCAATTTACTGAGAATAAACATCTCATTTCCACAAGGAAAATTCCATTTGATGACAAAATTTGCTCGTGTCCTAAACTTTGAAACCCTGCCACTGGATGTCATACTTGAGTAGCTCTGGGTAAATGTAAAAATTATTAAGAGTCTCAATAATATGAAGAAATCCATGAGGCATTTTAAGTGCAAGAGTAATATATAGCACAGAAAGCATCCAAAATAGCATTTTGGCAAGTTTTATTAATTTTCCCAAGCTGTTGAAAGAATTTAATTACTTTCTGGACAGTCAGGCACCCAGACTTTTGTGTTGACTGTCCTCATCTGACTGCCCCACACTGACTATGACTTGGCTAATGGTTTACCAGAGGAGATATCCCACACTATTAAAAGGAGTCCTCTAAATTAATTTATAACTCAAAGCATCCTCTTCCCAAAACCTTGTGAAATATCAGATGTGTTGAGGGGGAAAGTAGCTTTAGCCTGTCTCACTAAATAAAGCCAGTAAAGTGGGTCAAACCAAAAAATGAAATCCTAGTGTGATCACTGCTTATGTTCTTGGGTTTAAAACAGGTGATAAAATTTTATTTACAAACATACTCATAATACCTGGCTTGGAGCAGATGATAAGGTTTTATTATTGCTGCTTACTTCTGAAAGAAATTACTTCACGTGTGTGTAAAGCTGTACATTAGAGGAGCCTTAGGCTGGGTAGGAAACCTGAGTTTCCAGGAGAAGGAGGGCAAAAAGTTCCACCATGTTACACCTTTAATGGGTGGGACAGGAATTGTAGAGAACTGTCTTTTGTCCACCCAAAACAATTTCGTATTTAGGAAACATCTTCCCCCATTCTCCACAGATATAACCGGGTTTGGTGGCTGGTGGTTTTTTTCACTTTTTTAAACTAAAGTTTAATAACTTCATTACTTAATTATCTTTTAAGCTTCAGAAGGTGTGGAGGTGTTTTGGAATAAAAGTACATTAAAAGTTCTTGAAGGAATTACTAAAAAAAAACTGACTGCAAACTATTTCTTTTGATACTGTTGAAGTACAACAGTTAAAAGAAATACTGAAAATTTTGCAAAAACACCTTTAAAAAGAGGAAAAACAAATTCTGGTCCATTCTCACAGTGAAATTGTCTCCAATGATTTTCTGTTCGTGAAAGATACCACAAAATTCACTGAATGTTGCAAAGCAAGGCAACGGGAGCAGACAGCACAACCAGCACCCTAGAGAACTCCTGAAAATCCTTCAGGATTAAAGATACAGACATCATAAAGGAGTCTGTGTTTTAGTTCTAGAGCATTTACCTTTAGAGTATGTCCTGATCTGAAACAGACAGCAACAGTAGCCTACTATAGGAAAATGATGACACTATTTTCAAATAATGGCAACAAATTTAAACCTCCAAAACTCTATTACAGACAGCCAAGGAGTAAATGGGCAATCAACCATGACAGAAACAAAACAAACAAAAAACAAACAAAAAAAAACCCCCCAAAAAAACCACACCCAGATTTTGCAAATTTAAATGCACCATCACTTTTAATAAGATATGCTGTGTCACTATTATTTATCCTCAAATTACACCTGCCCCTTGCTCATATAATTCAGTTTAGCATGCAAAAGGACTGCTTGCCCCTATGGACATTAGAAGAGCTCCTGTTTAGGCTAACAGAAAAAAACTTACACCTAAAAGAGCAAAAAACTTTGGAACACATTGTTCTTTTCTAAAGCTCATCTCTCCCATTCAGCTAACTAGTACTCTTTTCATTTAATCTACTTGGGTAAAAATAACCATTAAATATCACCTAAGTATCACTTAAATTCTATTTTGGGGATTTATGACTAGGATTAGCTTTGTGTCAGCTTTGTGTCACCTCTTAGTACAGGGCTGAATGACAGAAATTCATTTAACCACAGTTTGAATCCCATTTCTTCCATACCTCTGGATTCATGTACATTTTTCTTTCTAACATATATTGATCTTGGAAACCAAAAGCCACTTTCTAACACTTTATTAAACACAATATATACAAAGTAACATATTGAAAGTATAATAATGAGGCCATTGGTAATACAATAATGATAGTTGAAGCCCTATCAAATATGTAATTAATATTTTAATTATATACCTCATATATCTGCGCCCCACTGTGAAAAATAACCGGGCCTAGCAATTTTCATGGACGATGACAAGATTACTATTACTAATGGTCTGAGGTACAAGTGTTTATTTTTAACATTATTAACGGTACTAATTATGATGAATACGATTATTTAGAGTCATTATGTGGTAGAAGAGTTTGATGATTCACTCAGGTGCCTAGAATTTAACATTCTCTATCTACCATCTATGGAAATTAATGGCATAGCTTAACTCTGTTGTTATCGTACTCACTGCCAAGAAAATTGCTTTTAAAGAAGAAAAAAGCAGAAGATCACCCAAGTGTGCTGCCCATTCCTTTATTACCCTGCAAACGTTTGTGTTTGCAAATCAGTAAGAAAGCCTGATAAGATGCTTCACACTGGAAAAAATGAGATAGTGACTTTTACAGATGAAGGGACAAGTTCCAGAAGCCTTCTGTACAGAATTATTATTTTCATTATTGTAGGGCTTGGAATCGGAGCCCTTGGGCTAGGTACCAGATATCCAAAAAGGCTTATATAGGCATGACAGACAAAGGAATATTTTGTAAAGCCCATTTCACAGATGGGAGCTTACACCACAAAAATCGGAGGCCTAAGACCATCTAGTTTATATCACTCAGAGCATCTTCATGGCCTCTCACCTGTGAACAGGGCACGCTTTGCCTCCTGCACAGTCTGTCCACCTCAGCATCTTCACAGCTATTTCATCCATGGTGATATGGCTGATGGATTTGGGCAGACAAGGTGCCACATGAGCTCAAGGACACACTGCAGCTGTGCTTGCAGCCTCGCAGGTAGGAAAAAACTCATCCAGTGGGCAACCTTGGCCTTGCTGTTGGCAGAGAGTGCTGACAGAGGCAAAAAGGCTGTGGCAGAGACAGGCACACAACAAACGTTTCCCAAAACCAGAGATGCAGGCTCGGCATGAGGCCACCACGAGTTCACTGTCACGGGAATCAATGCTGCCCACCCCCATGGCACAGCCTCACAGGGCTCAACCAAATACTGTCTCTGTGAGGAAGACATAGATATAATTTTGCCATTGATTTTGAAGTGAGTCGATGTTTAACCCTTTACAGACCTCAGCCAAACGTCTCCCTCGGATCCCAGGGATTGCTGATGCTTCATCTGCCCAGTGACAACAAACAGCTGCCACCTCTGCAGCACGATTCCTCGCGGCACGCAGGAGAGAGAGGGCAGAATCATTAACTAGTTAAATCTGATAAATACAGACTCTCAGCAAAAGGAGGAAGAAAATGGACCATTCTCACTTTGTAATGCATTTCCATCGGTGACTGGCACGCTATTAGGATGGGGATCAAAGGGGGTGGGATGCTGGTGTCTGTGGATTTGGGCCTTTCACACTGTCTGATTGATGGAACTGAAAGGCTTCTGCTTGTAAAGCAGTCACCCCAAACAGCTGTCTCCTGCTCCTGTCCTCCTCTCCATTGCAGCATATGCAGTTCAGATTTCATTTACCAGCCCCTTTGAATAGCAAGGCTCTCACCGTGCAAGTAAAGCCTTGCCTCAGAGAGGATGCCTGGCAATTTGCATGCACAGTACTGCTAAAAGCATTGTGTGGCGTTAGTTGCCAAAGGACATGCAGCACTGTGTATCTCCTATCTTCCCTACTTTTCTGGTTTCTTAAATTATCAGTGTTTTACTTCCCTTTCATGTTCAAAGCATAGCAAATTTATTTGATATATTCTGAATGCTGGAGCATGCCAATGACATCAATCAAACTACAGAACACTGGGAAAGCTGCTATAGAGTAATCAGAATTGGCCATAAGCTAAAAATATCTACTGTCTCATGATTCTCTTGGCTGCTATGCAAACTTTGATCATTAGCACTGATCAAAGATCATGAGGGATAAAATGGTATTATGATATAATGGCACGTATGCTACAGCTGATACTAAGGGCTATAGATGACCTATGCTTGACTATACTGTCTTTCTCTACACACCGGAAAGATTCATTAAAATGGCAGATTTCTTTTTGCTGTACCTTAGAGGATATGTAACAGAAAACCAGAGTGCAATCACAATTGGCATAACTATTCATCACCAGCCTGAGTGGTCTGTATTTGTATTCCCTGCAACACTGCTCCTCATAGCACTGCACAGGTGACTCTCAGACAACATCTAATTGTGCCTGAGAGGTCACAAAACACAGCTAATGACTTTTTATTGTTTTATTGCTTTTAGATGGATTGGATGTTTCCTCTCTAATAGCAGGACATACCAAGCACTTCACAGGTAGATCTTGTGTAGTAAAGTTACACAAGTTTGGCTTCGCATTTTAATCTAATCATTACTGGTGTGAGTATGGTGTCTTAATAAACATAGATTTTATTCATTTGTAAAACACCCCCCGTGCCCAAATTAAGAAATAGAATATGGGGTCTCCTCCCCTGCCTGCCAGCACTTTGTTCTTTACTCTGAGTTAAGTATTTAAATACCTTACCTGAGCTCCAAAGCTTTCAGATACACCAAAGCAGTATCCAACCTCACAGCTGTCAAATAAAATGATATAGAATTGCTTTGTACAAAAGGAATTAAATGAATACAGCCTTACTCATTAACTTGTGAGTATTCTCACAGAAAATCCACCCAGAAAGAACTGTAACTGTTTAAAGTTCTCTTAATCATCTACTTTTTCTATGAAAATTAGAACATCTGTCCTTGAAATTTAAGAGTTGGTTTACACAGTCAGGGACAAGAATATCACATGACTCACATGGCCACATGCATTTCAGAGCTCTTATCAATAAAACCTACATAGTTAATTTGTACAGTTCACATTAAAATGTTGGACACATACACAGGCCAAATTACACCTCAAAACCAAATTGCACCTTTCGAATGGAAGGCTACAGTTTTCTCAGATGTGTTATTATTCAGCATGCAGATCTCATTCTGCTTTGTTAATACCACAAGACTTCTTGAGGCTGTAGCTCCAATATTTCCAAAAAAATAACTAATAGACAGATGAATACAGTTTTCCCCACTTTACACAGCAGGAAAAGAAAAAAAAAAAGGCACAGGAGAGAGGTGATCTGCCCAGAGTCTTACAGCAAGGCTGAAAAAGAACCACAAGGATGGATCCCACCTCTCCCAAGTCCAAGCTGAGTAATTTAAACATAAGATCTTTCTTCAGCTGAATTGGGGAAGGGAAATCAACCAGTAGGTGAACACATTCTCATTAACTGGTTCTGTGTAAACCATGTTCTCCCACCCCCCTCAGACTTGTTTGAATTAATAGAAAAAAAAAAAAATCATTCATACAAGTTCTTTTGGTGACATATGTAAAACAGCTGATTAATATACAGGCTTCACACACTGGGTCAGAACAAATTGTCCTCAAAAGCAACACAGTTAAATTGAGTGGAACTAGCCTCCACCAACTTCCAAGGTACATAATATATATTATAAACTTGTCTTACTTGGCACCAATTTGACAACTTCAGTTTGAGAGAACAGAGAGTGAAAATGAGTTTTAAGCATTCAGCTACAAAGTACAACATTCATTATGTACAGTCCCTTAACAGATTGCCCAGATTGTGCAGGCCTTCAGCAGACTTGAAATTTAATCTCCTTGGTGCAGTTTTAGTCACTACATGTACCACTGATATATGGCTACTACTACAATATAGATTACTGTTTAATCCTGAGTTTTTCTTACATTGTCCATGTTGCTTAGCACATAAAAACCACTCTAGTTATTCATGGATCTACAAGGCCAGAAGCCAAATTCCACTCCTGAACCTGAGAAAAAGAGCTGAGGATCTGTACTTCTCTCAAAACTGCCCAGCAGTGAGCTATTAGCCACTTTGAACTTGTCCTGGACTCTCACATGAGGTCTCGCTAGCACCCATCAGGGCTGCCTTGGTTAAAAATTCTGTGACAAAACATGTTCCAAAAAAGTGATGGAGAATCACATGGCCCTCATGCCATGCAAAGGTGAATTTAGCAGTACAGCTGAATCCCTATAGATATAACCCATAATAGTTCAACGTGCCATTTCTGATTTACATCTGTGTAAAGGAGAAAAACCTGTCTCCTGGCTAAACATCTTATTGTGCCTTTGACTCTTAAAAGAGTTCTTTCTTTGCGCATTTTGGGAGGAGGAGACTATTTAATGTGATTTCTTCTCCCTTTACTTATTACTGATTATCTTATCTTGCCTAAAAACAAAATAAGAGAAAAGTCAGAAGTGTAATTTGACTTTTTCTTTAGGTCATTCTCAAGGTCACTCTGGCAGCAGTCTGATAAAACAAACAGCATAAGCCAAGAGGAAACCTGAATTAGAGAGTCTGCTCCAGTGCCTACCAAAGTCAGTGCACGTCTGCACTGGTTAAACTGGGCATTTGATCAAGCTCAGGAGGGAAGAATTTGGCACTCAAAACCACTTTGCCTTATTTTTTTCTAATTGCCATTATCTCAATCTCTCTAGCACAGTCCAGTTCTGGGTTTACATTACATGCAAAGTCCCATAGTGTTGTCACAGACAATAATCATGATGCTGCTGCAGTGCCTTGATTACATCCCTGTGCTTTTATCTACTGCACTGGTTCCTGTACTGGAAGACATGAGCATTTCCCACTGAGTTGTTGGTGTGACTTTCTTTTAAAGCCTTTCCCACCATCATCACTGCAAGCCTAATGCTACATTCATAAAAACAAAAAAGTAGTCCTTGTGTTTGAATGGCAGGTAATTCAAGTACTGCCTTTTATGTATTCCAAGTATACTCAACTTTGCAAAGTAAGTTTCAGTTTCACAACTCAGATGGTCCATAGGATGAATATGTTCTTTTGAAACACACCTTTTATCCAGTGATGCACTGAGAGCATGTGTGTATAGTTACACACATACACCTGTATCTACCCAAACACAGAGAGCGCTTCAAAGGCTTGTGGGAATTTGGAGCCAGATTCTGCCACTTTGCCCTTAGTCAGAGGAAGGGATTATCCACAAGAATTCTAAAATCCCAACCTCCTTAATAAAGTTGCCATCTAAATTTTTACTGGATGCACAAATGGAGAAGAGAACCAAGTGATAACAGCTGTTATAAAAAGCCTCTTACATTTGAAGCCTGTGAAGAGGAAACCTGTGTCAACTTATTTTTCTATGCAAAAGATCTATGGTAAACCTGGAAGTATGCTGTAAACCTAATTACATCAGGTTTTCTCAAGCAATCGTTTTAAATTGCTTTGAAGAGAAACTCCCATCAATGCAAACATCCAGGAGTCCTCTTTTAAGTTTGAAAATTGTCTTTTCATCTGCCAAACAGGAAAAATGATTGATTGCATTTTCACAAATTTGATCCCTCATTTTTAAACCCAACACAGGACTTGTGAAAATGTTTCTGAGGTAAGGCACAGTTTCACTATTCTGTTTCTTTTCCAAAACATATTTTTGCAATGAATATTCTGACTGTTCCACTTGCCTCTTTTGTAGGCCACATTATGGCACAGTCTTTTCCAAATGCTTATCTTTTTCTTTTCTCCAAATTAGTTCTATATAATCTCAGAATGTTACCCTGTGTAGAGCAAATGTAAAGGCATGTTTTACTAATACCTTTGCACTTCTCCCTAGGTTTTTATGAGTTTAACAGCCTTCTGCCTCTCCCTTTGCTAGGGATTAAAAACACTGCTCTGGTTATCCTCACCATTCTAAGTCCCCAAACATCCCAGAAATTATCAACACTCACCCTTTGATTACATTACATTCTCCACGTCTGCCTAAGTATTAAAACCACACTCATCACCATAAAATCATAGAATGGTTTGGGTTGGAAGGGACCTTAAAGCTCATCTAATTCCACCCCTGCCTTAAGCACACCTTCCACTAGCCCAGGGTGCTCCAAGCCCTGTCCAAACTGGCCTTGGACACTTCCAGAGATCCAGGGGCAGCCACAGCTTCTCTGGGCACCCTGTGCCAGGGCCTCCCCACCCTCACAGGGAAGAAATTCTTCATAATATCCAATCTAACCCTAACCTTTTTCAGTTTAAAGCCATTCCCCATTGTCCTGACACTCCATGCCCTTGTCAAAAGTCCCTCCTCAGCTCTCCTGTAGCCCCTTCAGGCACTGAAAGCTGCTCTAATGATATGATAATCATGATATGTGGTTTTCCAAACCAAAAGCAGCTTTTGTAATAACTCTAGCCCTTGATATGTAAGTACATTAAAACTGTCTTTCTTCTCTCCTGTCCCAATAATTAGCCTTCACATGAACTTCTTGGAATGATCTCTTGCAATCACGCTCACACTACCCACCTGTACAGAAAGTTTCAAGTACTGAGACAACATAATTTTTCTGAAAATAAAATATAATGACCATGGCAGTGAAGAGGAGATTTAATTCTTCTTTCTTGCAGAAAAAAAACCTTGGCAGTAGGATTTTGAAAATAAACACGACAGTCAGCTTTTTTTTTTCCCATTTTTTGACAGTTCGTGGCAAAGTTAAACAGCACTAATGCATTCCATTTATTTCAGATAGATCAAAAAAGGAAAATGTATCATCAAGCAAAGTTTTCACACACTCTCCTGCTTTTCTAGAGGGCTTTTTAATGGAAATTATTATCATTTAGCTCATAGATTGACTGAACAGGAGAGCTGCATCAGGTCGTGGAACAAGGGTCATGCATGACCTCGGGATTTCTGAACAAGCTCAGCCCATGAACATGCTCCTCACACCTTTGCAGCAAGCCTCACCTGAAGTTCCTTATCAGCACCCAAGTCACCGCTCTTCATTAAAAATCTAAGAGTAATAACTCATGAGGGGTAATGAAGACAGCTAAGCATCTGTTTGAATGCTTATTGAAACCTTGGTATTTACCTAGACTATGAAACACGGCAAAATACGTTCCTACTTATCTTCTACCAGCCAGTATTAGCAGTTATTGTCAGTTTGAAATATTTTACAAACCCTTAAAACACTTACTTCAGGGCAAGGGTGCTGGCCTTACGCTGGCCAGCAAACATATTGAAAATAAGCCTTGGCAAACAGTTTTGACAGAGATATTTTGGGCTTCAAGTTTTGTTGATAATGCGCAGACACAATCAGTACTACATGATATTTTTATTAAAACCAATTGTGCATATGTTAAAGGGATTGAAAACTGGGTGATGGCTCTCAACATGTTGTTAATAGGGAATCAGTCAAAAAACAGCATTTCTGTGAAGATGTGCCTTACACAGCTTGTCTTGATCCACTACTGCAGAGTGTACACATCAACAAACCAGAAGGAAATAGAACAGGGCTATAGTCACAAATTTTCAAAGTAGATAAGCATATGCTGGATCACCAGCTGTGACTAAAATTTGCTTGTAATGCTTGGATGTATAAACAGGGATGAAAAATTAAGGAAGGAGAACAAGTAATATATGTAGCAGTGATATTTAGTCATTAACGAATTGCTTGATATAGAAAACTAAGATAATTTCCCCCAAATTTTTAGAAGAAATAGGCGAAGTTTGGAAAACCTGATGTGTAGGAAGAGATCTAAAATGCCCTCAATCTAAATAAATTGTACACAAGAGTTAGTCTGACTTTGAGGTAGAAATATTACATATCTGGTGAGCAAGATGCTTTTCTGTTCTCTGAACAGAGTCAGGATCCTTACAGGTACATCGCATCCTGCTGAACGAACCTGTCCACGGCCTCCAGAGCCCAGAGTGTGAGCCAGGAGCTGGGACAGGAGATAGGATGAACCTTACTCTGAATCTTCTCCCACAGCTCCACCACAGGATCCAGGTGGGGGACAAACCTCATGTTCAGATCTAGTTTCAGGCCTGACCAATTGAATTTAGTTTCCCAGAAGAGCCACTCGTGTTTGCCTTGAGGATTGTTTCAGGGGAAGCTGTTCGTCATGCCAATATAATTCCTTTCACACAAATGCACAGTTCTGTACTGGATCCTAACAATCTATATAAAGTGATGTTATTACCAGAGTCACTATGTATATGTTGGCAATTACATATATTTTTCTTCTTTCCACTGTATAAATTTCCTTCCCCTAATAAAGTGTGCAAGGTTTCCCAAAGAGTTTAATAACCCAGACTCACTGAAGTGTAGCTGTTAAAATAAGCTAAACTGGTTTAACTTCTGAGCTGTCAGACCTAATTTCAAATGACGAGATGTGACCACTGTTTTCATGTGAATTGCTAAAATTAGGTAATTTCCAAACATATGCAATAAATACAAGAAAGAATGTCAAAGTTCAGGGGTTTTTTGTTCTGAATTTGCTTTCTTAAATGAAATAAGTGGCCAAGAAAAAGCCATTAATTTACTAAAATAATCTAAAATAGTTAAAACTGTTAACATACTAATAAGCCATGAAGACTAGTGCTCCTGTAATCTAAAAAAGTTAATTTTCAAAAGGTATTTTAACTTTTTTTTTAAGCTATCTGGTTCAATCATTTTTTTTTTTTCTTCAGGCAGTAAAAGCAAATGCATATGGCATGAAAATCTGTTAAAACATAGTACTTTACACCTTTGTTTGTACCTGCTCCAAATATATTTGTCTATAAATTAACTGCACATGGTGGTTTTCACATTGGCTTATTTTATCCATGTGTTCAAGAAATTTAATACATCACTTGTGTTCCCTCAATTACAGCTCTATTCATCAGACAAAAAGAGGAGGAGTATAAACATAGCTACGTATTTTTACATTTTTATATGCAATTTATGCTCAAGGCATCAACCATATGTAAAAAAGGTGAGAAAGTAACCCTGTATTTCTACTGCATTTCAAGAGCTGAACTCTCTTCAAATACCAATGTCTGAAGCAAGTGGTGTCTGCCCCACCCCTGGAAGTGTCCAAGGACAGGTTGGACGGGGCTTGGAACAACCTGGTCTGGTGGAAGGTGTCCCTGCCCATGGCAGGGGTGGGAGGGGATGACCTTTAAGGTCCCTTCCAACCCGAACCAATCTATGATTCCATGATTTTACAGACAGAAGAACAGAGCTATGCCTTCAGTGGCAGCAGTCTGCAGGGCAGATCATCCAGCAGGACCCACGCAATAATCCCATGCTGTCCATCCCAACACCAACCATTCCCTTATGCTCTCCAACAGTAATTAGCACTCATGTCAGCAGCTAAACACTCTCACTGGGAGTTTTTCTTAAGGAAATCCACAGAGCCCAGGTATTTCCTATATGCTCTGAAGACACCCCGGGCCTGCCTCGTGCTCCTGTGAGCCAGGGTCCCTGTTCAAGCAAGGCTGTATCACAGAACGCCCCAGGCTCTCCGCCAACTCCCTCGGCACACACTGCCATGCAAAGCGGGACGGATGTTTATTACATGTGGGCTGGGTCACCTCACCCCTCTCTTAATTTTAGCGCATGTGAAATTTGCCATATGGGCAGCTCTGAAGAGTGAAGTCCTTCACTTACTTGCAAGAGTAGTAGAGCACAATCCTTTCCATTACTGTTGCTTTAATGCATCTCATCCCCTGACATAACTTTTTAGGAAAATTAAACTGGATCACCAAGTCTACTTTCCAGCTCCTGCAGACCACATGTTCCTTTTCATAGGCTAATCAACCCCCAGCAAGAACTGTCTGGCTTGAGGGTTCACCTTCTCTGCTCCCACTATTGTTTCTATTCTCAAGTTGCTTTGAGATTCACTCTTCGAACAGTTCAAAGATTTATTCTCACTTCCACCCTTAATTTAGCACTGTGTTATTGCACCAATAATATTCTTCATGTTACAGGCAGGCAAGAGAATTCAGATTCTTCTTTCCATTCCCACCTTGCAGTGGAAGCCTCAACTTTCAGGTACAAGTCCCTCTTTCTTGGTAGTTAGGCTGTGACCAGAAATCTCATTTCATATCACCCTTGCTATTAAATCAGCCTCCTCTGGATTCAGAGAGAAAGTTGAGACCTGAACTCTGCACTGCTTCACCTGATGCAATGGTACACTTATTTAAAGAGGTTACATATGGAAAAGGTTAATGCCACAATCCTGCAAAAGCTTGCCTAAATGCCTCATTTCAGGCATATAAATAATTCCATTAAATTCAAATTACTCAAGCCCACTGAATTCAATGTGCCTATGCCCATGACGAAATTATAAGGCACAGGATTGTGGATGTAGAGATCGTTATCCATGACCCATTTTGGTGGGTCCTCACATAAATCAGATAAGCAAATCCCTTTTGCTCATGTTTGCACACTGCAGAATCCTTGCAATCCTGGATGTCTTAACAGATGAAAACGGGGAAAACAGCCAAGTATCACAGGCATTATGGTGAATTTTCAACTGTGGCCTCAACTATTCAGTTTGGTCACTTTTTTAGAAAAAAAATATAGTATAAGCAAAATTCAGCACAGTTTCTTAGTGCTACTTACATGAAAAGATCCATGTTCCAGATTTTAACTAAGCACTGCCTAGAGGGTGGGAATACTGTCTTTAGGAGCTTTCTTTAATTTTCTCTTCAAAGCTTAATGACATTACAGGAAATATTTGGCTAAGGTGGGGCTATTCATCATGGTATCTCTATTACCAGCATCATCAGGGAGGTTTCTGTCAATTTTTCATTTTAACCTGGCTTTTACTTTCATAATATAATTATATTCCCTCATTTCATTTATGTTACAAAAAGAAATTACATCTCCTAATTTTCTTTTACTAAAAGAAAAGCTTTTTCTTTAAAAAACCTATGTGGTAGTTTGCAACATATTTAGAGCTTACGATCAGCAATTTCTCTAAAGAGGAAGATTTAAGGAAAAAAGTGACTCTAAAAGTAATTTCAGCAGCAAAGTAGATTAAATATCCACCATATTAGTCACAGAGTATTAGATGGAATTGGATTGACTGGGAAGAGGTCAAAGAGTTGCTGAAGGTTTTAGCCCACCAGAGGAGCAATAAAATTCAACCATACTTAAAATCATTAGCTTTAAACCCTTTGATATTAGAGCCAAACCTCCAGTGCTCACAGAAGGAACCTCCAAGCACCATGCCAGGCCAAAAGGAAACCCTTTAAGATATCTGCATTTCACGGAAACCTTTCAGTGAGGTACAGGAGTGACAACAGAAAGAACCTGCACATGCAAGAAAGACTGAGCCACAAATAGAGGGGAAAGGAAAATGCAGCCTTTAAGGGAAGCTAATTTATAAAATAGCAAGATACTCACTTTAAGAAGTACTAGTGGGGCCTGGGGGACACTTTTTAGGTGACAAAAAACCCCACCCACCAGTTCCTGCATAGTTCCTCCACTTTAATTCCTTCCTCCCAGTACCACTGCTCGTTTCTCCCTTCCTTTTCTCCTGATGACAAGGCACATTCCCCCTCACAAAGGACACGTTTCCGAGCAAGTATGGCACCAAAACGAGACAACCAGAGATCTGAATTGCATGACATGATAAAGGAAAGACGCTATGTGCTGACAGCAAGGCAAGAGGAAATCTAAAAACGCAGAAGTCATCTAACACAGCGACAATCCGAAAGAAAGAGAAAAAGGCAGAGGAGTAATTAAAAACCCTGAAGACAGTGATGGGTCTCAAGTTTTTGAACTGACTCCCTATTTAACAGAAAGGATGGTTTCCACCCGAGAGAAGAGAGATAAAAGAGAGACTTTGCTGTAACTAATAACCAACTGACATATTTCTGTTGGTTTTGTACATTTCTTCACTCATTTTGAAAATGACAAGTATAATTAAAGTTGTTAAATACATCGAGAGACTTGTCAGTCAACTAAAATATCAACTCTTATAAATTCTCCACAATAAGCACTGCACACAGCACAATGCAGAAGAAATTAATCTCTCACCAGAAAGATTTAGTCATTTGACGNAAAAAAAAAATCGCAGATTTTCTATTTCCTGGGGCAAAATGAACTTTTCTTCATGTGTTTGTGGATATAAAATGCATGTGTTTAATTTAACTTAACTTCTGTAGTAGAGCAAAATGAAAATCTCAAGAAGAATTTTGATGCCTATTCTGAAATGTTTGGGGGTTTAACTTTAATGCATGTCCTTCACAGGAGCATATTAGGGTTTTGGGTTTTTTTGCACAGGTATATTTTTCATGAAGGATAAAACAAAAGAAAAAAGGATGTTCCAGAAAGGTGCCTTTTAGGCAGTTTCAGTGGAAAAAAACCATGGCTGTGCCCTGCCACAAAGCTCAAACCAAATTAAACACGACCCAGGCGATAATTAAGTTTTGTGTTACCTATGTATATGCAGGATTATTTTAACCCCAACACATAAAACCCTCTTACAGCTATAGCTTTGCAAGCCATTCAGAAAGAAGCCAAACCCTCAAAGTGCGATTTCAGCACTCAGCTAATCCATGTGTGCTAACACGTATAACAAGATCCAAAAGGCTAAAAGCTGGTCAGAAGAGAAGAGCCCATGGAAACACGTGAACTACTTCAGAAAAAGTGCTGAAGGAAATAAACTACCCTGGAAAACATGCTTTTTCAGTATTTGATGAGAAACAGTGCCTCGAAGCAACCACCACTCCCCAGAATCTTATCACATTCTGATGAAACAGTGGATTAAGTTCATGTAAATTCACAAGCAACTTGTGCATGTGCTGGAATATTCTGTTTCAGCCTCATTGCTGTGCACAACATGGACTACACAGATTTTATAGTCTGTGCTCACCGCATGTGTGGGAATCTCCCACTGCTCCAAGCCCTCTGGGGGAATGGGAGCTGGGCACAGCTCAGGGCTCCCGTGGCTGCAGGGGGCAGTGCAAGGCCAGGAGGGCAGCAGGTCCTTCCCTCCCCTCCTGAGTGTCCCCATGCGGACAAACCCTCAGAGAGGTGGGGAAAAAACAGGTCTCTGGGACAAACTAAAACTCTTCCGGGAAGCAAAACCCACAGGAACATTAAGTGTATTTAATATAATTCATGAAAATATGTTAAAAAACTCATTCAAGTTTACAGCCGTCACTGTAGTTGCTGTATAAATGTAATCAGAGAGGAGCAAAAAAAAAAAACAAACCAAAAGCACGATTTAGCTTGGCCACTAAGACACATGTTCAAGAGCAAAATCAGTGTGATGGGAGAATAACTTCGACCTTGTTAAAGCCTTCAGTAAATGATTCCCCTTCCAAGCTGAATTCCTCTTACTCCTTCTGGGACACTAACTATGAGCTTACTCTGGAGACTGGAATTGATGCTGTCTAAATTAGCACAACTGGTGCTATACCTGGGTTCTCATGCTATAAATGAAGTAGCCCTGATTATAAAATAAGTTTTAATTCTTGCTTGAAACCAAACCCTTTCCCCCCTTCCCCCCCTTTTAAAAGGCTGATTTTTGCTCTGGCATTTTAGCACCCTCACTAGTTATAGCAGAATTTTTGTTGTAGGGTTTCAAAGATGATCAGATGGGAGCCAGAGCAGCCTCTCCCCTCCTGCCAGTGGAAGGTCAATCCCCAAAGCAGCTCAGGCTTTGTTGTTGTTTAAACTTTGACAACACAGCTCACATTGTCAGAAACAAGTGAAGGTTTATATACACAGAATACCTGACCACTTGGAGCTGGACTGGGATCTCCTGTACAGACCAGATTATTGATGAAGTTTACAAATATGTTTTATAAAGCAAGATAGTTTCTTTTGCACTTCATAAAAGTAAACCTAGAGATGTTAAAAAATTTCTTTTCCCTGATGGAACTTACTGCTTTAAGCCATTTTGATGAGTAGGCACCAGTGTTGTAGTAGAGTAAAATGTGTAGACACAAATATTAGTATCTGAGAACACTCTTAAAATATCTCCAAGGATTTTATACGCTAGGTAGAATACACTATCATATCAAAGCAATTCCTGTGTTTCATAATTTAAATCAGAGCTGGAAGAATGAGGTTGGGGTGATCAATTTCTTTTCAGGGATAGTGACTGAAAGAATAGTTGACATTTCATAGGTTTTTTAGTGCCTAAAATAGTGTGTTTTCAATCTCTGAAGGCTTATTTTTCTTTCTAAAGATGGCGTGGGGCCTGGGGGACCCACTTAAAGTTTCTTGCCATACTTGGCCAAGAAACACAAAGTGTTGGTGAAGTATAAACACAGAGCCCTTTTTCTTTGACCCATTCTGCAGTGTGATGGGATAGTGTTGTTAGTTTATGTGAGAGAAAATAGCATAGGCTTTCTGAAAAAAAAAAAAAAGTGGAATTGGATTAAGGCCTTTGTGCAAGCCTCAATGCTGAGGGGAATTAGCAATAGTTGTAGGCACTTAAAGGAGCTCTCATGCTGAAGCTTATCCCAGATTTTACACAATAAACATTTGAATATCAACAGTGTTTTGCAACTTGCAGCACTAATGTATAAACTTCTTCCTTTTGAAACTCCCAAATCCCTCCAAACGTTCGCAATACCCTCTACATAAACACGTAGGGCCTATAGTGGAAAACACCCAGTCAGGGATGTAAGTCTGATTTTTTTTATTTCTTTCTTTTTCATCCCTGGAATCTAAAATGAGATCTAGTACCATTAGCTGGTTTAAGCACTTCAGAAGTTCTGTATTTTAACCAACTTTTTCCCCTCCAGCCTTACTTTCCATTTAAAAGACAAAGATGTCAATGAGACATGAGCTTGACTTGGGTATCCTAATATTACATATTTCATGCTACAATAAAAAGGCACTACAAAACCTTTGAAGTGGTTCATTAAAATACTGATCTATCCCTCTTATCAGTATGTTCGTAGCATTTTTTTTTAGCTCAGCTAACGAGCTTAAACCACGCTACAACATGAACACGTGGGACAAGCATTCAATTCCCTTCCTTTAAACTCATCTGCAGGTGAGCAGGACTCAGAACAAGGAGGAAAAGCTGGACTCCTTGCTGCTGGAGCTCTCCTAACATCCATAGAGCTGCTGTCATTGGCTTAAAGTCAAGCTTGGCAGTTAATGACAGGCTGAGAGCTTGTAACGTTAGGTGTATAAATCCACACTGACTATAGTTGGGAAAAAGATCCGTCTTTTCAGATAGTGATCAGCCAGATTTGCAGTTGACATGGCATTTCTACTGGCTTTTCTAGATGCCACTTAATTTTGGTATCCTGTTTAAAGGCTGACAGCTGATTCAGGAACAAATTACTTCCACGCTCGTGGTGGAAGCCTGAAGTAAATCTTCTCAATACAGTATTTAATTATAAAAGATTCCCCCCCCAATTCCCTTTTTAACTCCTGTTAGGTAGGTATGCATGTAATCAATTTTACATCTTTGTATCTGTAGCTGTCCACTAAAAGATGGAACAAAGAAATAAGCCCATGGTGAAATAGCAGGGTGGGAAAAACTTGGAGATCATTTTTTGTTACAGTGTTTGTTTTGTGCTTGAAAGGACTGCGATAAGAAACTCATTGCATTAAGAAAAAATGAAGACATTACTGCCCTGTCCAGCTCTGAAGCATGTTGAAGCAGTTTGCCTATTGAATTTGATACAATGATGTATAGATGAATAAAGTTATCTCTAGTATTGAATGGGACGGTGTCAGTGGGAGGGTAAAAAGGGAGGAACTTGGAATCTGAAAAGAATACTTTTCCCCCCCTCTTTTTAAGAACTTGAAGGTCAGGGTCCAGCTGCCGTAAAAGGCTAGAGGACAAACAAAATGCTGCACAGGCCCAAATAAAGACAACTATAGACACATAGCAGAGGTTTCCTGCTTCAAGTAGCTATTATATTAACCTACACTTTAGGCAAAGAGCATTTTAGGTTTCACACTGATGAAAACATAGGATGAGCAGAAGCATCAATAAAAGTTGCACCTTTAATGAAACAGATGAAACAGGCCAGCAAAGGTAGGAAACAATTTTTTAAAAGAGGAAATTATATTGATTCTAGTTTACTTGAAACTCTAATTATTTTGATTGAGATAAGGCAGCAAACTTGCTTTTCTCTTCTTTACATCCAGCCAGGAACAATTCTAACAGATCTGTTGCCTAGCTCCTTGCAAGGCCTATATCATAAACAACAAGAAACACAGAGTTTTGAAATTTGAGGTGCTGTATGAAAAATATATACTTGAACTCATTGTTCATTCATCCATGTTTATAAACTGCTAATATTCTGATAAGCTGTCTTTCACATCATGGTCTGTGAAATAGGGGTAAGAATCTTTACTGAAGTAGTCAGAAGGGTTAATATCCCTGATGAGAGGGGAAAACTGCATTAAAACATCAAGTTGAGCTGCATTTTGTCATTCATGCTCAGTGCTGCTTATTGTTGTCTTGTAATTACTCTAAATTTAAATGTCTCCCCATAAGATGAGAGAATGGCTAGTATCTTTTTTTTTTTTTTTAAAGAATAAAAACTACTAGCCTGTTCTGTTCAGCAGGGGGGAGGAGGGGGCTGGATAGACTGAGTTTGCTTGGCTTTTTTAAAACAAAAAAGAAACAGTGGAGTTAGAATAGCCTGATGATGTCAGGTTTTTAATATACATAGGAACAAATTTAGTAGCTTCAGATGACCATTATAAAACCTAACCCAATTCACTGAATTACTGTGTTTCCAACACTGGTTGGTTTTAATTGTTTGGGGGTTTTTGCTGCTTGTATTTTATATCAGTGGCATAAAATTCTAAAAAACTGTTCAAATTAACTTAACTGATTGATTTAGCATATACATTTTGCAATAAAGAGATCTACTGATGCCAAATAATCAAATAAACTCTTTCCAAGTTAACTCCTAGACTAGATGTTTAATCGTGTAAGTTGGCAGAAAGGGACAGGCAGAAACTAAAAAAAATCTTCAGTTAAAAAAAAGTATATTCACCTTCTGACAAAAATGTTTTAAGAAATAAAAGCTGGAAATAAAGGTTGAAGTATAACATGAAAAGAAAGAAAGATGCAACAGTTAAGCCTTAAAACCACTGTTTCCAGGCTAATGTATGTTGTAGATCATTAGCCGAATGCATTGTCTAATGGGCATAAATGAGAGCCTTCGTTTTGAAGTTCCTCTTTCATCTGCAGTCAAACTTTGAGTTTGATCCAATCTATAAAGATAAATCTAGGGATTAATCTGGAGGTTTAAATGGTTTAGCCAAAGGTTGGTCCAGCTTTATAATAATGACAGCTGATTTGTGTTACTTTCCACTGAGATTTCTTTTTTTTTGGATGACCCCCCTACATATTGCATCTTGCAATTAGGCTGTTGACAACTCTATTATGCTGACAGCAGAGGTAGAGCTACGTGGGGAATTATACAGCATGTTGTGCTGTAAATGTTACTCACAGATGTCTTAAGAGACCGCAGTTTGTCCCATGTGTTCCTATCTCTGCTGCAGCACATCTCGAGTTGCAGTTGCTCCAGTCAGAGTTGGTGGCATGCTGAGCCTAATGCAACTCTTACCAACAACTTTCTGAGATTAGGAGCCTGTCAGGATGATGTCAATGGAGGTTTAAGAAGTGCTTTCTGAAGTTGTTCTGAGTTAATAATTAATGGGTTGATTATTTTACTCCCTTTGATAGTTCTTTTATATTTGGATGCAGCTGGCTGGAAATAACCACAAAGGGAAACTGATTTTATTTGCCATTAATTTTGACTTTACTTAGCAAATTATCCTGTGTCCCACCATCACAGTTTTGCTAATCTGGCTGCGCTATAATGTGAAGATGAAATCTTTGATTAACAAAACAGATTAATCAGTTTCTAGAGTGTTTTGGGGTAAGATGCATGTACGTACATCTCCTCCCAAGTAGTTTTCCAGTACATGCTTAGAAATGTGTTAAGTGCTGAAAGCTGTCGAGCAATCAGAATGTTTTTGATGTAGGCTACATCTTCCTCTTGTAGAAATAAGTGTTTTGCCAACTAAAGCAGAAACGTTTTGTCTGCACGAGGTGAAGATTTGGCAGTGCATACTGGAAAATACAGGTTTGGGGCTCAAACCTTGTATTTTACACTCAAGTCAGCTTTACAAGTGAAACTAATCCAAGCTAATTTCCAATATTACTTTTTTGCTATGATAATGCCCACAGATGCTAAATGCTGCCTAGATATATGCCAAGACTATGCCCTACCTTAAATAATTGCTATTTTACATTGATTTATTTTCCAGTACTTGAAATATGTGCATATGTATCCTACCTACGCATTCCAACTCTGGCACAAGAGCAAATTCACACATATATGACCTTACTTTCCTTACAAGGAAAAATGCTGGAAGATTCAACCCTTTATGAGATCTCTGTACTGCCACAAAAATATAGTTAATTTACTTTGCAAAATACTTTTGTCAGACTGACCTAGTCTATTAAAATTACTCCATATAAGAAATTGGGGAAACTGAACCAGAAGGAGAAAAAAATGGCTTATTCTGGGTATTCAGAGATTTTGTCTGAAAATTTGTCTATTTTGTTTCACTATTTCCATCTGCAAATAATAAGTAATACATTAAACTTATACCCTTAAATTAAAAATAACGTCTTTACAGTTGAGGTGAGAAAAAAAGTCTATGCAAGAGATGCATTCAAATACATTTGTGCTATGTTCATATAGAAGACTAATAGTTAAGCATATTTTATAATTACTCACAAATTAAGAATCAAAGCAAAATTTAGTAGTTAACTAAGAGGTCTGTTACTCTCCTGGGTGACCTACCCAGTGTAAATGAAATCCTATTGAGACAGAACACTTTACTGGTCAGATAATGAACAAGCAAGTTTATTGTATTGATTTTTAGAGAACACACATCTCTAAGTGGCATGACTAAACCATACCACCAATTTTCTAGCTATTAGATATTTGCCATTCTGTGAAGCAAGTTTCAAGTTCGTAACAAGCACATACTACAAACTTTTGCATTAAGATCAAGAAATAAAAACAGAAACTGTTGCTAGCCATAAGGGCACTGCTGTAGGTCCCTGTAGATGCAATAAATCTACATTTTTGTCCCCAGTTTGTAACGCAGTGTGTGGATTCAGCTATAGAAGTGGGTATCACCTGTTAGCCACTGAAAAACTTCAATACTAACAGAGAGATGACTCCCCTCTAGCACCAGTGTGCATCTCAAACACATTTGAGTGTTTGAACATATTTGTGAACTATGAAGGACACCCTTAAGAGTTAAGAGAAGCTTGACCATTATGTCACAGTTCTCACTGATCATCTGTAATTGAAAAGAGCTTTTACTCTCTCTCTGCCTTCCCAACCCCAGCTTAAAAATTGTTTTAAAAAGTTGACAGGCATCAGAAGGGAAGATGAAGGGACAGTGAGGTTTTTAGATTTTTTTTTTTAATACATCTGTACCTGTTTAGACAGATTAAGTCAGGAAAAGATGCTGTTTCAGTCACCCTGAGAATTTGATTATTATTTGAGCTGGATTTGATATTTATCAGTAATGTGCAAGTAGGACAAACTCACTAAATCTTGGTGAGGGAACTGTAACAGCTTTTTTTAACTTAATAAAAAATAAACACATACCTCTGCCTGGTTTTATATATATAGATGCATATGTTTATCAGTAAAACACAAAATATATTGAACTGCATTCAAGCATAAGCCATTATCCCCCACATTCTCTCTCCCATTTAGAAAAGGACAAAGATAACAGGGAATTGTAAGGATTTTTGTTAACGTGCACTCTATAAAACTATCTGATTGAAACAGTATATTCTCCTGAGAAACTTTAAATCTGGTGTTCTGGAAAGCACTCAAATTTTAAGATAACTAGAGATAACTGATTTTGAAAGGCAGCATTATGAAAGCAGAGCTTATAATATTTCAATGCCCACCGCTGGACCTCACAACGGCAATTTCTCCATGAAATTGTTACTACTTTAAAATTAAAGTTTGACATTAAGGGAATACTTTAGTGTTTAGTTTACCATAATGTTAAATTTTAGCTCAGTGTTGTGTTTTTAAATGCAGAGAAAACTTACTGAAGAAATATTTCTGAACAAATAACTCCATCACTTCCAAATGACTGCAGAAAAAGCGTGCGTTGAGGGTGTCTATACCTGCACTCCAGACTTATTCAATCCAAATCCAAATATTTTGTGCAAATTTTAATATATCTATTTTTAAACTGCAAATAAACATTTCAGATAAATGCACAGCTCATAAAGCACGTAACTAAATATAGGACTTTTCTAGTGTTTTTTCTAAGAATATAAAATATCCCCAACAGCAAAATATTTTAAATTATTTAAATAAGTAACCACTTAAAAACAAATAGTCATGTCCTAGGTACAAAATTCTGATCCTCAGTTCCAGATGGAAAATATTTGGTTTCTAATATGAGCAAATATCTTGACAAGTGATTTTATATTAAAAAAAAGACAAAGGAATATTTCCTGCTGTGTTAGCTCTGTTTCACTGATGTGGCTAAATAGATTTTTAGCATTCACCACTTCTTAAAGGTACATATAACCAGGGTGATGACAAGATATCTGTGTCACGGTAAATTGGGAAATAATTATTCTGTTCTTTGATTTATTACATCAGTTGTAAAGTATTAAACTCGAACTGGGCACTGCACATGTGAATACCTCTGCTGATGTTATTTGTCTCAGTCTATTCATTTGCTTTAATTACTCACGGGCGTAAAGACGAACAAAATTTGGACCTCAGCTCACCACTTTACCCCTAAATCTTTATTAGCCTCTGTCTACAAGGCTGTACCTGTGTAGCAAAGAAAGGAGCAAATTACACAGTTGCTCCAGTGTAATTGTTTTAGATGTTTTGAGCTTGAAATAAAAGCTGAGTTAATAAGTGCACAGCTGAAAGCTTCGCTTTCTATAGCGCCCAGACGCTTGTTTGCATTTGATGAAAATTATTAATACTAACACCAAAATGGTTTGGAAACCATTTATATGGAATACATACCTACCTCTTTGGTTAAAATCAGTGATCCATTAAGGCTTTTCTTGCTTTTTTCCAAGCTGTGAGCATACTGCGTATTTAAGTGTGTGTAAGAGGGAAGGTGGGGGGTAGGTTTAGCTGAATAAAAGATTGCTTGATATCTTGAAGTCCTTTGAAGAGTTTTATAGGCTTATAAAGCCCAGTGTGAATGAATGACATTTTTCCCCCCTTTACTTTTTACATATGGAAGTTTGTTAACCTGCGTTTCAATTAGGGAATAATTATTAATTATACTAATTACAGGTTTAATGAAAACCACATACTTTGCAAAAAAAAAGTTAAGCTTAGGGCTGAAATTGTAGCTGCAGACAGTGATGCTCCAATAAAGGCTGAAGCAACACTTTCATGTGGAGGGTTTTACATAAATGTATACATTTCTTTAACAAAACAATAAAGCACTAAAGCAACCTTTCATAAGAAAAATGCACTGAGAACATACATCCAATAAATTATTTCAGACAACCCTGGGGTTTTTTCACCAAGAGTAATAGCCATTTACTTTGTTTTAAAACTAAAACTCGACTGGATTCATTAGAGTCCTTATACAAAAAATCCAAAGCTGTCTTATTTGCTTATTTAACTATCTACACAAAAAAGCCCCAAGAACAAATTGCAAGTTACCAAGTGCTAGAAATTATAATAATTTATTCTGACAAAAGAAAGCATTGCCTACATTATTTTAAGCTCACAATCATACAGTTACACTGAAAAGCCAGAAAACTTAGATCTAATGCTGTAATTTTGTCCTGAGCAACCCCCTTAATTATATTTCTCCTGACAATCTTTAAATTCCAAGCAGAAGAATCCTTAAAATGAAACCTTTATTTTTGAGTGTCAGTTTTTTTTAATATGCTCTGTCAATTATATTTTCAAATAGACTTTTCAGAGTCTTCTAACACTGGATATTGCTTCTCCCTGGGAAAAGACACCCTCAATGTTTTAAGAAATGTACGTGAATTAGAAGCTCGCTATTTAGATTTTTTGCAAATATACAAAGTAACAAAACATGCCACTTACTAGAAATCAGTTAGATTTTAATCTAGTGTCATTTTTAACTAAGGGTAGAAAGTAACATGACTAAAGATCATTATTTAAAAAGCTTAAACTGTCATTACTGCTCATTCGTTTTTTCATTGTCTACTGAATTTTCTGGTGATTTCAAAATGTTAAATATTACTAATATAAAACTACTGTTGCTATTCAAAAAAAAAAAATCTTTGCCCAATTTTTTCTGGTTTTCACACCAGTTTTCCGTTGTCTCCTGGATTTAGTTAAGCAAGTGTTTTAAAGCACTAAAAACTGTTTCCATCACATCATTACACAGCAATTGAGACATATTTGCATAATGAAAAATAATTATGTAGATAATATCAATAAGTATGATTAAAATCATCTATTTGGGGGGGGTTTAAGTGGGAAGATGTAACTAATATTTATAAATTACCATTGTAAAATTAATAATGTTAAACATTTTTTAAAAATAGCATGCAAAGCAGACAGCAATTGTTTTATTTTAAACCTCTTTTTATAATGTTGTTGTTGCATTTTCCACAATTAACTGGAAACTTAATCCATCAAAACTACATACAATTAAATCAACTATACAGAGATGAAATTACTTTTCATATTTCTCTTCCCATGCAGAGAGAGAATTCCAAAATTAAAGTAGATTAACTAGGTTATTGAAATCCACTTGAAATCCTGATTTTAGACTTAAACAATATTTTAGCAAATACTTAGACAATTACTGTTTATATAGTAAACAGAAAACTGCCTGCAGTTTTAGATGAACCCGATTCACTAATATTGACAAGTAAATAACTGGAGCTGGAATCACACTTAATTACCGTAGTCAACAACATTCATTATTGAAGGCAGCATACAGCTTATATTAAAGTGTAACATTATATATTCACCTATTTGTTATTTGCCCATTTTTCCTAATAAGATAAATTACAAAAGATGAAAAATGTATAGGATATTTAATATGCTGGTACTAGAAAATGCAAGTATTAATCAACTCAGCAAACTAAGATGCAAAAATCCTTTCCAACAAAACAAAAATATTCATTAGGTCCCTGTCCTGCAATCTGCCCAAAATCTTTCTAACAGTCCCCCTGAATTCAGCAGGGCTCACACCAGGATCCTCAACAGGCTCACAAAATTTCTTTCCTTTGATTTAAGCTACTCTCAAATTAAAGAACTACTGCAGCTTGATTTTCTGCGACAATTACTTGAATTTTCAGACAACCGCTTCAATTTTTTTCTTTTATAATCTATTTTAGGATTAATAATAATAATTGATATCACTGCCTGAGCATCGCTGACATTAAACAGCATGAGAAGATGTGCCTGTTCCCAGGGTTAGAGTCCTGCTTTTCATTGTACATTAAGGCTCTGTAGGGAGCAATCTCTGGGAGGCTGCCCTTATAGAAACACCCTTTTGAGGCGTTTTGGGCACACTGGGGCTTCTCTCCTTCTTGTCCCTCTGCAGAAATATTGGTGCCCAGGGAGCTTTCCCCAAATACACAGCATCAATCTGCACAGAGAGGTCCCTGCAGGCTTTAGCCCAGGGTGCAACTCCCTCCTACTCAACAGCAGCACAGAAATAGTTGCAGCCCAAAAACCCCACAAAATGTGACAGGTCTGGACAAGCAGCTGGTGCACACATCGCACCAGAGCTGTGACATGCAGTAGCTCTCAGGGCAGCAAGGCAGACTACAATAAGAGCAGACAGCTGAAAAACAGCCAGCAGCAACTTTGGGCATGGACCTGTCAAAGATTCACTCACTGAGGCTCTTTGGTGAGTCCCAGCATGTTGTGACTTCTGTGTTGGGGGGTCTGCAAGACCTCCTGCGAGCGTTGGGAAGTGCAGAGGACCCACAAGGTCTCCAACAGCACAGTGGAACAAAGCAGTCATGTTTTCTTACAAAATGTAAGTTTACACGCCACAGGAAAGAAGAAATGGCCCAAGTCTCCAGAAAACACTGCACACCTTGAATTTCCACTTCAGATTCTTTAGCAACCCACAAATCCTCTTTGCATTAAGCCTGTTTTATAGCCATTCCCAAAAAATTCAGGCTTCACCCCTAACACAGAAAACACTTCTAGATCCTCTAGCTATAAAATTTCACGCATCCAATGGATCACTCAGAGCTGGGCAAAAAGGCTTGAATAGCTCTAAATTCTACCTGCCTAAGCAAGGATCTCCTTTCCACCTTTACAAAGAGCACTGCAAAGGGAAACAACAGTACAGAGACACTGCAGAGAGCACACCAAAAGTAAAGCAACTGTGGCCCCACTGGCTACTCTCAGGTTTGGGAGGTAGATTTTCCTTTCCAGTTACCTTATATGAATAGTGTGGGCTTTACCACACGGGGGGAATTGACAGTAATCAATATATCCAAATTATTGTATTAATAACACAACAATTCACAACCACTGTGGGCTGGAGAAGAAGCACAACAGAAGCAGGTCAAGCCAAGGCTTACTCAAGGCTTGCACTTCTCTGTATTCAGGCATAACTCCTCTGAAATCAATGGGAATTTGCTTGAGTAAGGATGATAACCCTGGAGTTAAAATATCCATTGCTTCACTACAGACCATTTCAAGGACTAGGTCTGATTATTCTTCCTCAGCAATGGGAAAAGCTATGCTCTCACATTTCAAAATCAGGGGTGGGCTGAGAGGGCTGCCAAGTCTCCTCTAGCATCATGGCACCTCATTGTTAATAGTCTTCAGAAGCCCCTTATTTCCATTTACATGAGTTCATTAGGATTACACAGGTGACTGATGTTCTATGCTAAGTGTCTCCGTGATTGCACAAAGTGCCATATTAACAAAAATCAAAATAAAAATGGTTTGTCAAACACCACACAAAATGCTGCCGAGCACTTCATGGGCAACTGTTTTAGCCTCCATATGCCTGCACACTATGCACAATCTTTAATTACATGATCATACAGAAAACTCCAGCCTCAGTGGCAGGAGCTCTACAACATTACAAGCAACAAAACCCAAGGGAAGGAGCACACGGGGCTGCTGCTTCCCACTGCTTCCACAAAGCTAGCGCTGCACCAGCACCTCCCTGATCTCAGTTCTTGTTATTCTCAGGTTTTCACTAGAAGAGAGGGCTTGTTTCAAGACTCCAGAATGCAAAAGCATCTAAAAATTTATCTTTACATGACCAAAGCCCAACTCCCTTTGAATTTTGAGTCAGGCCCATCCTGAACATTTTCTAGCTGGATTGCTGCTGTCCTCCTTTCCCTTTTTCTCCTGTCCACATGAGGAACATGAAGTCTGCCTCTATAAACAGTGTCCACTTGCAGTTTGTCCTACAAACTCCACAATTTTCTAAAATCCAGAGGCAAAATATTCAAGGAAAATGGTAACAGCAGTAGAAACCAGAAATAAAAAGAGTAGATGAAAACCATGGGTTTGGGTACATGTCAGGGATGTTCTTCTCCTGCATTTCATAGCCCTGACAAGCAGCATGTGCCAGGCCAGTCCCAGGGTAGAGCTGGCACCCCCAATCCCGGGAACAGAGCAGACCCAGGGGGACCAAGAGGGTCCTAGCAGGCAGAGGAGGCTCATCCCACCCGCAGTCTGCGACTGCAACTCCCCAAAATGCTTCACGTAAGGGCTATAAGCCCTTTCACTTCCCTCCTGTGACTCTTCATGGCCTGCTGCCCTTTTCCCAAGGCAATGACCAAAGCATCCCAGGTAATCAATTTTACCAGGAAAACAGAGCAGAGAAGTTAAAGCAGTCTGTACACTGCACTCCAAATGCTTTATTTAGCTTTGAATACACACAGAGCCAGGCAAAATACAAGTATACAACTGATTCATCCCTGATCCTAACACAAGCCTGTATGTATCTTTACTCCTAGAAGTAGACCTACCTACTTCACCAGCAAGATAAAAAAAAACCTAGACAAATTAGGTCATATTAAACTCTAAATTTTGCCATTTTTTTCCTTCACATAATTTGCTGATTGATTCCCGAGTTGGGGTCTTTGAGAATTTTGCACGCTAGGCACTTGTGTGGCAGGCAGAGCGTCAGTGAGCCTCAGGTGGATTTCTGGACAAGGGAATAATATAATATCCCTGAGTCTGCTCGGTGCCCTCTCCATGCACAATAGCCCCGAGTGGCAGCGCGTGGTAAGCGGATGAAGCAGGAAGACGTGTATGATCTGATGAGCTTGGCTAAGCTGGGGGAGTCTCCTCTACTCTGCTAAATTAAAAACCTCCCTGCAATTTCAGTCCTAATCACCCCCTCTGATGCTGTAATTGATGATGGTCAGTTAACTCCTTCACTCCCAAGGCCATTCATCAGAACCTAGAGAGCTGTGCATCAGACAGTGCTTTGTGACTTAAATCAGTTCAATTTAGTGTGGGTTTCTGGAAATTTTAGGGATTTGTAAGTGATATGAAGAATACAGGAAGTTGCAGCATAAATATTTCATGGCAGGCCTTTGGATACTTCAGATCAATAATGCCCCACTCCCAAGTGGTACAAGCTGTCTTTAAGCCTGGTTTGTGGCACTGAGACATACATTGGCTTCTCTGCCACTCTCCTCCCTGTGGCTGGCACAGGCAAGGAGCCAGCAGCATTATTACACCCTTGCACCTCCCAGCTGGCAAAATGGCCCTTTGCAGCCTTTACCAGTTGGTGCAAGCTGCTCTAACTTGTGTTGAGAAACCAAACCAGAAAAGAAACTCCTATTTGCATTTTCAGCCTGATTCCAGATACAGCCCCTGTATGCTCCACACACAGGTTCACTGTTGGCTCCTACACAACGTGCTCCAAACTTAATAACAAAGGTGTGACTGGAGCTGTTAAAACGATACTGGAGATAAAGAATATCTTTCCATTCCACCTCCTATTTATGAAAGTTTTTAGGGAATTGTCTGTACGGCGCATTGTTCTCTTGCAGAATTCTTTTAAGTCTGTTTCATGCCAAGAAGGGGGAAAAAAAATCTATAAGATGTGATATATGTTTATACTCTGCATTGGGAAATCTATAGCATGAATTATTCTAACTGATTTATAATAGACAGTGATGCCTTAAGGACTCTATTCTGACTATTGTGCTTTCATGACAGGGTTGATGTATTACCTACACTGTATTCTGTAACTAGAGCATCCAAAGCAGATGCCCACATACCTGCTTTAGAATTACTGCCTATTACTGCACTTTGGAAAAGGGCAAGAAGCTTGCCCTTGTTATATTTTTAAGGTTATAATTTTTAAGGTTGTGTCTCGAAAGACTCAGATCTCAATACAACTGATATTTAATATATTTCCAGGATCAACATCCAGTCATCGACCCTAGATTTTTAAATCTCTCCTTCTGTATTAAAACACCAGCAACTGCTAGAGTCTGTTCTTTTATTTCTGTTGTGTTGCTTTGCTTTTTTTTCTGCATGGGGAATAGGCTACAGAGCCTTGATAGTGTGAACCTACTTAGTTTGCAAACCCCAGCACTGCAATTCTGTGATTAGGAAACCAGCTGGCTCAGGAGACACCTGGGTATCAGGAGTTGAGCCAGCTCCAAGGAGGCCAAGGCAGAAACCCCTCTTTGTGGCCTGAGCAGAAGAGGTTCAAAGCTGCCCTCAGAAGATTTCAAGACAACTTTACCCAGTGATTAACACCTGACTGGTGGTTGATGGGAAGAAAATGGGGTGAACTGATAGAGCTTTCCACCCAAGGCATTCCTTGTTACCTGCCTGCAGAGGAGGACTTATTTTCCAGATGCTTTGACAGATCAAAGCATTGATTCTGGAAAGCCATTCCTGCTCAGGTCACTGATTCATCTTGTGAAGAATGCAATATTCTCATAACGCTTCATCAGTGACCAATATTAAAAAGAAAAAGTATTGCTTTTCACTTTTCTGGATGCGTGAGGACAGAGCCCTGGCTGGTTCCCAGCAGCTTTTGGTCAAGTCCAACACTAAAGTAACTGATGACATAGCAAGAAGCAAGAAAATAGTTTAATTATTAGAGTCCATCTTGCTGCCGCTACATTTTGAAGAAATAATTTCCCAGGCCCCCAAAGTAACCACATCATCCCTCTTCCAATGCTGCCTGCAGTGTTTGACTAATGCAGCACAATACCAAAGTTCATATTAAATGAGGACACAACAATTCAGTCTCTAACACACACAACAAAACAACTGGCCCTAAAGTCCTTCCAGCACAACCAGGATCCACATGGCACTGAAAGGTGGAGTGCCTGCCAGCCAGTAAATGAATTTAATTAGGCAGTGGAGTGCTGGTCTCATATGGCTGGAACTGCTGAGTGTAGGTGTGTGTGCACGTGCACTCTCGACACATTAGCAGAACTCAGCCCAACTGCAGGAGAATCCATCAATTTCTCTTGCAGCAAATAAGCCAAACAGACCACCCTGACCATGCCAATAGGATATCCACTGGACTTGACTTGTGGGGAAACTACTGTGAGGTTGAATGGGAACACACAGAAAGACACACCTTCAGGAAAACACAAGAATTCCAATTTCTATACGGCTTCTATATGACTTTTGTGCAATGTTTTCTTCACTTTGAAGCCATTAAGACAGAAATGAATTGAGCCCTGGTAATGAAAAAAATAAATTAAAGAGCATCTAAGAAAAGCAGTGAAGATTAGGCTGCCCCTTTTACAGGGCAGATTTGATAGCTTTGCTCAGAGAAAAAGCATGAAAGGAAATGTGTCCAAGACATTGAGGAAACTATTCCATTTCCTGGGTCAGATACCTGTGTGCAGCTGTGCTTCCATATCCAAATGACATGCAAACTACTAAGACTCCATGAAATGTGAAAGGTAATTTAGTCACTTTTTTTTAATATGTGCTTTTATCTGTTTTCCTGACAATCTCTCTGCACCTGTTTGGGCACTAACACCAATACAGCAAACACCAGAACTCTTTCCTTCTGCAGCTTCGGGCAACGGAGGCAGGGGCCACAAACCAAATTAATTGGCCAGTGGGGATTTCCCTTAGAGGAGCAAGCAGTCTTAGGGTACACAGGGCTGACACCTTCCTCCAGTCCCTGTTTGCAGTCTGTGACAGGAATGGTGACAAGCAGGACACAGTGCCCATATGGATACAACTCTTTGTGTTACAGCTTCCAAGGGCCAGCACAGCTCCTAAAAGGACAACTGGAAGCCTCAATAATCTGGTGCAGCCCATCAGCATACACCTGAGGTTTTTCCCCAAGAGTTCTACAAGATGGAGAGACAGCGCCACGTTATCTTTGACCTTATTCCCAGGCAGCACTTGGGGAGAACACCAAATGAGGGACTCCATCTATTCTGCTGGCCTTTGCTGGCCTTCTCTTCCCACTTTCTTATTTTTAACAGTTTCATTGTAAATGAGTAAAGCATTAGAACATTAGCTTATATTGTACTGCAAAGCCTATTCCAGTAAACCTGTCAAAATTGGCATCATTAGTAATAATACTTAGCACTTACATACTGCTTTACATTTTCAGAGCACCGTAGACATTAACTTAATTAACAAGTGACAGTTTCACAAGTAGAAGCTCTCCTTGCAGCACCAGCCTGTGTGCCTGAATTTCTCACAAAATCTCAAACTCTGCATTAATCCACTTGTCTTTCATCCTTCTGAAAAGATTATCTTCCTTTTTATTCGCCTACTTTGGATATATACACGCATGCTTTTAAAAACCAAGCTATTAAAAATATTCAGGTGGAAGAACACTGACTTAACACAAGCTAATTAGAAAATCCACATTACCCTACTTTTCAGCCTAAATTACTCAAAAATCAGAGCTCTGTAAAGCACATGTCTGAATAGAATAGGGGTCTAAATTGGTGTAAAGTGTACTTAATATTGATTGCTCTGCAATTTCCAAAACTGTTCAGAAACAGAGAGACATCATTAGGTTTTATTTGAATTTTTCCTTCAGGTTTAAAAAGAAAGATGGCAAAAAAATCAATATAGCTACAGAAGTAAAGTAGTGAAACCCTGTCTCTAGCAATTTAGAGGGCAAATTCACTGGGGAGAACAGTGTTCACTGCTTAGGGCCACATTTCAGAGGTCTGTAGAGCCATTACTAATTTCCAAAGCTGAAGTTTAGGCATGGTGGTGTCATATCTGCCTTGTTTTCCACTTGGAACCCAGCAAGAAAATCCAGTGCCCAAAGGACACTGTTGCACCAGACAGAAATCCCTGCTTGGCCAACTAACGAGGGGAGGTCCTTACTCACTCTGCCCTTCATCACAAAGCTTCAGCTTGCAAAGGCAGAACTTGATCATCTGCCCCCCCAAAAAAACCCTTTTCTGAGGCACTTATGAACACAATAGCCCACAACCTGTGTGTGTGTGGCAGATGCACTCCCTGGCAGGGTGAGCCACACAGCTCAGTGTCACAGGGCCACCACAGACACCACCATGGCCACAGCATCAGGCCGGACAGAAAACACAACCCAAATATTTGTGCAAGAGGACAAATAAATGTTCAGCTTGAAAACACAGAGGTTGTTGTCTCTGCCCCACCAGGGCCACCAACAACCCCATCTCCCACAGCTGGGTGCCAGCTTCAAGCTCCCCACCAGTGCTCACTAGGACAATTTCCACAACGAAAAACGTGTATCTCAAGGGTAGGAGCACCCAGAGCTGCTGCTGGCTTTGGGAAAGCATTCAGCACCCCCAGAGCCCCCAGCCCAGCAACACCCCTGGCATGTTCAGCCCCTCACACAACCAAGAAGTACAAAAGGTTTTTGTAGACTCTGGGTTACTCACACGTTTGCTGCATCTCTCCATGGAGGGAACCAGGACTCACAGAAAGGTCTGCTCTGAACTGTTTGTGGTTCCTCACGCTGGAGACTGATGGGAGAAGTGAGCAGCCCACCCCCACCAAGCTCCTGCTGCTGCCCCACACCTGTCCATGCTCATGAGGGAGCACAGCAACCCCCCCTCCAGCAGCCAAACCCCCCCGGAGCTCATTACACCTCCTTTATGGTAGGGCAGGGCGGGGTCACAGCTGAAAACCTCCATCCCCACCCACATGGCAGCTGTGGGAGCAGGAAGGGGGTGTTCCCAATTGGTGTTGGCCCCACTGGGGGGACATGTCCACATTGATGTGGGCACTGCCAGCTCCTGGAGCCAGGAGGTTTATGTGTTTATAGTCCAGTTTGTGGCCATGGAAGTTGCTTGAAAACATTGCTGGCTGAAGTTCTCCAAACATCCACAGGTGCTACCAGAAAAAAAAAAAAGTGTTGCACGTGCCTTTTCCTTTGATACACATCTGGGCTCAGTGTGGGGTCTTCATTTCCCCTTCCCACAAAGTCTCCAGGCTGTGCCCCCACATCTCTGAAAAGCAGCTTCTCTACACAGCACAAGTGCTATGTGGAATTAGGCATGACAGGAGTGGTAATTTATAGCACGATAAATAGTCATATTGGGAAGTGATGTTGCTTTTCAGCTACCTTTTGTGTAAAAGGTGGCACTGTCCTGCGTGTGCCCCAAGTGTGACAGGCAGGAACTCAACAGCACCAGGAAAATTGCTGTGAGCTTTTACCAGTGGCACTTCCCATTGCACAAACTCTCAGCTGATGATAATTACACCACAAAAAGTGATGGAAACAGCAATACAGGCTGTTTGCTTCCAATAAATCCATTTCTTAAGGAGTGTGTCATGACATCTAAACGTCTGCTAAATTAATTGTTCTAGACGCAAAGGTTCTTTTTTAGACATCTAATGCTGGTAAGTGGTTTGGCCTCGGTATGTTTATGCACAAACTTTCGGACAGAAAACAACCAAACCAGCTTATTCAGCTGGGACAGGGGATTCCAAACCAACCTGAACTACCACTCCAGTGCACAGTGCTAACAATAATTCAGAATTTCCCTTCCTCTCATAGCTCAAACGCTGGCAATGCTCCTATCAGAGCATTAAATATCTGCTGTAAGCCTCTGTTTAGCAGGAAGATTACATCCCCCAGATTTCACAGTTCAAAAGTTTATACTGTCCTGAGCTATTTATAGACTGCTGACACTGCCTCTTCTTCAGAGCAGATATCCTGGGGAAAAAAATTATAATAATAAGTTTGAGCCAGTTTGAAACAGGGTTTCAAAGAGTTGTTTTCTGTTGCCAGGACCAGCTCTCAGTCCTGCATCAGAAACTTGTCTTTGCTGGCTTGGGGTTTGTAATTAAGTATTCTTCTGACCTTCCATTAAACTTGACACTTCGAAAAGAAAGTTAAAATTTAGAACTGGATAATCAATACTAAAATCAACAGATCCTTTGCTTCTAGTTAATCATTTTCTGAGAAGGAAAGGAATGGCTTTTGGGAAAGAAAAAAACAAATTAAGGAATTCACAGGTTAAAAATTACTTTTGCCGTAACAGAGTGATCACGAATAGAATGACCAATTCTTCTTGCACATCCATATATTTAGTTTTCACTTCCCATTGTACATCTTTTCTCTAGGTCTTTCAGCACATAAATCTCTCAAACTGTCTCTTGATGCAGGACTGCTTTCAAAACCCAAAATAGATATTTCTATGTCATCTCCATATATTCAGTTCCAGAGAGATAAGACTCAGGCCTTGGTCTAATCCCATTTACACAGATCAAAATCAGAATTCATTCCACTGGAGTGAGCAGAGTGCCACTGCTGAAAACCTGCCCTGCTTCTTACTTTTGGCAGTTTTGCGTGTGATGCTTTTAGCACATCTCTGAGCCAACTGATTTGAATGTGTTCTTTAATTAGACCTCTGTTTTAAAATCAGGTGGCACTCATGCTCATGGAGATCTCTGCCCTGCCAGTGCTCTCAGGTCAATGTCCTTCACACACAGCCTCCATCCAGCCT
Organism: Pachycephala philippinensis; assembly: GCA_013397055.1. Taxonomy (NCBI): domain Eukaryota; kingdom Metazoa; phylum Chordata; class Aves; order Passeriformes; genus Pachycephala; species Pachycephala philippinensis. Next base: position 94,734 of record VWZT01006077.1, on the reverse strand, counting down.
GACCCTGCCCTGATCCAGGGCTGGCAGTATCACACTGATTTGCTTTCTCATTCCTCAGTGCAAATGATCAGATTATATTCTAAGGTTGTACTGGAAAGGGAAGAGGTAGAGAGAGGGGAGAGTTTTGGAACAAATCAAATGCTTCCAGGGATGGTGATCCCACCACTTCTCTGGGCAGCCTGTTCCAGTGCTTAACAACTGTTTCAGGGAAGAAATTTGTCTTAATATCCCACCTAAACCTGGTGCAACTTGAGACACATCCTCTTGTCCTGTCAGTTCTTACCTGGGAGATGAGACCAGCTCCCACCTGACTGCACTCTCCTGCCAGGATTATTGTGTGATTTCTGCAGTGCAAACCTCAAAGCATTTCTCAATATCAATACTTGCTCTAGCTATATGTAAGCATCTTTCAACTTTCAGAAATATATTCAGGACTGATATTAAATATTTAATAAAACTGTAACGAAAAGCTGTTTGCAGACTTTGGCTGACCTGCTGCTTATTCTGAGGTGAGAGGAAGTGCTTCAAGGGTGTATTAATTTCAAATAATTTTAAAGAAGTCTTGTGTTTGTTGGATATCTGCTTTGCCCAGCTGAAAATCAAGGCCAGGATGACTCAGTATTATACTGTAACGTGAATTCACTGTCCTCCCTGCATACAACACACACAGCATGATCCAAGGTTAAGCACAGAATATCAAAAGACTCAGAGCATGGACAATTTTAATGGTAAAGGAACCTTGACTTTTACTGATTATATTAGTTCAACTAAAATTGACCTTCAATATATGAAGATTTCATTTTCACAAAAACATGGTATGAGTGATGCCTTTTATTAGGCTTACAAAAAACTAATCAGAACTGAAGCTTTCAAGGCCACAATCTCTTTTTTCAGTTCAAGTTACAGATAAGGGAAGGAGAGACATAGTTATGAGATCTTAAAAGCTAAACTAATCTTTTTTGTTTGTTTGTTTCTTAATAAAAGGGGATAGCATTGCTATTTATCAGGTCCTGAGAGCTGGCATTGCTGCTAAATAACAACAGGCCACTTCCCAGCATTATCTCCAGAGTTGTTGCTTGTGCATATTTATCTAGTTAATGGGATGGATTTATTACAAGTATTGGATAATTTGGACCCAGCCTACACTGATGTATTTTATGGCATGTGGTCAACCCAGCTATTACGGCCTGGGTCTGCAACTGCTCTGTAAACTGGAGCATGCAGTCATTAAAATGAATGAGCACAAGTGTTTGCTATGCTGGTTTTAATTATATGTTTATCTCTTTTCTCTTTTATACTTCCATTTTATTTATACCACATGTGGTCACATATGGGGATGGATGTCATCTTAGGGGGTTTAGGCAAACCATAGGCAAGCAGATTTCCTTATTTAGGAGGGTTTAACTCACCTCCTTAACAGCAATTATAGGGCTATATATCTTAATTTATAGACATATTCCTGATTTTTGTGAAGTCCAGTTTCTAGAGATGAGGGAAAAGGAGCAGATCTTCATCATGTGGAACATTGTTTTTGAGAGGGAATGTTTTAATGCTTATAGAATCATAGAATTCTTTAAGTTGGAAAAGACCTCTAAGATCATCAAGTTCAACCATTATCACAGGTTAAACACAGATTTATTATACTTGTTTACATTATAACTCAGGCATTTGATGAAGAATCTCTATAGAACAGAAAATCCTGGAGAATGAAACTCATAGAACTATTAGTATAATAAATAATAGTTTAAAATTGTACTTCAAGGCACAAATAAATGATACTTTCAGGGTTCAGTATTGTTTTCTGCAAGTTATGCAGAAATATTTATATGTGAATAAATATCATTCCCTTTAATAAAAATTAGTCTGGAATGATAGTACAGGTGTTGGAGGACATCTCTGATAGCACGGTTCCACCAAAGGAATGCACTGAAATCAGATTCTGTGTTGTGGTGCAAGAAATCCAGCAGAATGGACCTGCTCTGCAGGACATTCACATCCTGTTAGGTCTGTGGTTTGTGCCATGAAAATCTTTTGACTTATTAGTTGGCTTATGGGTTTACTCTTCATGTGATTTTATTGGTGGAAATGGGCCAGGAAAACCAAGAGGGGATGGAAAGCCCACTTTCAGAGGCTTGTACAGCCTTGAAATTTGCTTTCTAGGAATGTTAATGTCAGAACACACAATCATCTAAACTCTTACAAAAATCAAAGACATTGTTTTAAACCTTAGAGCTCCTTTGGACAATTAGGAGTCAAAGAGAGTAATGTCCAGACATGTGAAAATTTGCAAATACATTACTTTCTTCTTTGGGTGAGCTATCTATTCCCAACATTGGCTCAAGGCCTACATCTGTCACATGACAGAATGTGAACAATTTATGCATTTAGCTAAATCTGCTTAACCTGGGTCAAACTACACCCATGTTGGAGCTCTGCCATCATAAGCGAAAAAGAATTATAGATCTGATGGTACATGTTCTGATGAAGGAGAAACAGTGACACTGGGCTGATCAACAGTTTAACTATGACACAAGAGGCTCCCTCTGAGGACAGGATCAGGTCTATTGAAACGATCAATTTAAGTTTTAAATTATACTTTTAATTATTTAAAATAGAACGTCAGCAGAGCTAGGAAAAAAAAAATCCCTTTGTGTCAAACAGTAATTACATCTGACTTTTCCACCGAAAACTCTAAGTGCTGTAGAACTGCATTAAAACTGCTTAAAAGTAGAAGGTTCTTTCTTTTGCATAGTTCAGATTGTGCACTGAACTAGATAGCTTTGTTAGTAGGGCACACGGCTCCTCGTTCCTGGAACCCTGCTTGAACTCTTTGCTTAAATGAATACACTGGTTTTGCTCAGTCATTAGTAGGCACTTACTCATATCGAAATGCACTGCATTTAGTTCAGGACAGTTGGCAGCCTCTGCACGAGCGAGACTCCAAAATGAGCCAGCATATAAAGGAGGGGAATGTCTTCAGCTTAGAGCTGGGGTTACCTCTAGGGCAAGGAGGGGATTTTCTCACTCCAGCTGTCTGCTTCGGGACTGGTATTCAGTGCCTGGTACTCTGAGACCTGCTATCTTGGTGAGGGAAGGGGGAAAAAATATAGAAAAAAATGAATAACCACTCCAATGCTCACTAGGAGAACAGAAAATTGTAAATAACACACATTAAAAAAATCAGAAATATACCTGCTTGTGCATCAATCACCTCCATTTCAGATGTGATGCCAAACAGAGAGGATGAATGAGGGTTCAGCTCAGTTAGGGAGAGTGCAAATATCAACAGCACTAAAGCTACTTTTCAGGTTAGCATAATCTTCTGTCTGCAAACACTGTGTGGTTTATCTGATTTTTTTTTTATTGGACAGCTGTGATCTTCTCCTTTCAAAACCTTGTCACTGCCGTTCAGCAGAAATGTAAGTGATATGATTAAGGAACATGGCATCTTGTATAATCGGTCGTAATCATTATCTAGGGGTTTCAGTAACATGACACATGCACAGCAACAGCAGCATCTGCTATGGACTGACAGATATCTCAAGCTCAGGATGATGGAAGCACACTCAGGGATTTGTAAACTTGTCTTGGCTAATGCCACTACCCTGATGTGAACCTGTTGTTGGCTATGCTGCTTAAAGGCCAAAGATTAAAAGTGTTTTATAAAGTTCATCCTGTGTCTCATGAACCTCCATCTCTGGCCGGTGTGGGATGTGTCACCTTGGCAGACCTTTCCCACTTTCACTGATAGGATGGTACTTTTGGAAGTAGCTGCAAAGAGCAGAACTCTATTTTTGTAGCGTTTCCTCACTGTGCACCAGGTTGGTCTTTTGTAAACACTCAGTACTGGATTAGCTGTGTTTCCAGAGCAGTCAACAAAGTTGAATTGTGTAGTATATGCTCTGTAGGTTATAAATATGAGGGGACAGATTCCCAGCTGCAGGGACACGTAACTGTGACTCGAGTGAGTGCCACGGTGTCTTTGTGCTTGCTGAGCAGCTCCGTACCCTCCGCACGAGCTGAAGACCACAGGACATGGCTCCAGGGACAGCAGCCGTATTCTGGAGGCTTCCAAAGGGAGGTCTGAAGTCTGTTTCTTCCTGAGCCTTCAGAGACTAAAATCCAGTCTCTCCCTTTCTGCATGTGTCCCCCAACCACTGCACTATTAAAGGTCTGGGAGAAGTGGAGATGAGAGATGTTTTCCATGCCTCCTTGTTGTAACAGAGTCACTGGAGGGCAAATGGCAGTGAGCCAGGAGGAGAACAAGTAAATGAGAATCCTGCCAGAAATGGGATACACGCTTTTTTTTTCCCCCCATGTTTTTTGATTTGGCAAAATTTAGAACAGCTGTAGACTGCATTAATTTACTGAGGTCTGAGTGATTGCCAAGGCCGTGGTTGGGGACATCACTTTTGCACACCAACTGTGGAAATTCATCATTCCTCCATGTCAACATCAGAGGATTAAGACTTGGGCACTGTTCCTTTATTGTGACTCCAACATTTTGGTCACTTCTAGACAGGATCTTGTACTCAGCCTGCTCCATTCAACTTTTTGTAAACATTACTCCAGCTGTACTCCTGGTACAGTTACAAGCTGCCAGCCAGTGGGCAGCCTGAAGTCAGGTTCGTTCTGCTGTGAAGCAAAACCCATTTTTGTGCAAGCACAGCAGCTTATAAACATAAGGTCCATCCAGACAGGCTGCTGTAACAGTATCCTTTATTTGCATCTGCCATACATCTCAGTTCCAGAGGTCTCAGTATGCAACATTCACGATTTACAGATCCTGAGTAACATTTAGGATATTCACAAGTATCCAACGATTATGAATAATGACTGTATTGAAAAAAGTGGACAGTCTTTAAATAGATTTTACACATAAGTGTAAGTATATTACATATATTATATATTAATTTTACTCCTGAGCAGAACTGCGGATTATATTCCATCAAACCATGTTATCTAAGAATAACACAACTAATTGTTCCAAAAGTATTTATTCCCACTTTATTTTTTTCAGACTTTATGGATAAGCATTTTTCATAAAATTTTAGAACATTTTGATTCCAATTTCATTACTTTCATCATGTAGGACTTTATTCCCCAGATCATCTCCTTAGGTCAGCTTTTTTGATTATGGGATGGGCTATGCTGATTTATACCATTTGAGGATCTGGACCATCAAGTTCAAGAGGATAACTAATGGAGTCAGGAGCTCATCAAGTTCAGCGATGGCATCAGAATCTGATTCTGCTTGTGTTCAGGAACAAAGGATTGATAACTGATGAAAGGAGAGGCAATTAGTTAACCACATTTATGAAGGAGACAAATACAGAATGCAAATGCCCTTGCCTCTTTTAGGCTCCCTCTGCTATTGCCTCATGGAACAAAAAAAAAAAAATCATTTTCCTTTATTCTCAAATACAAACATATTGAATGATTATTGCCTAAGTGCCAGATGACTCTTCCTTCTTGCTTTCTTGCAGGTCAAGGTTTGAAAGAAAAATATGTGTATAGATAAAACAGGCACAGATCAGATGTAAAAATCCACCTGCTCCATTTATTAATGCAACTCTGCATGTGAAAATACAGTGTCAGGAATTAGGTAGCATATGAAGGTACAGCTAGATAAATTTAAACAGAATTTTGAATAAAGATACATTTGGGAATACAATACGGGGTGAGAATAAATGTAATAAAAGGTAGAGAAAACAATTTGACACAACACAGCAGTGATCAGAATTTCAGCTCTTAAAAACTGCATTTTTACTGAAGACTTTGCCACAGGTGAAGTCGCGATGGCTGCTCCCACCTCGCGCACGGGCACGGGCAGGTGTTCCTGCCTCCTCTTTGCCTCTGAGACAAACACCTGCTAATATTAGCCACCTCCTCCCCGTCGCCACCAGAAGGAGCTTAGCAGATGATATTTTCATTGGATTGTACAATAATGTGAAGTCTTCTCTAATCTTATTTGGCACATTACCCATTGGATTTATGGAAATCCTCGGTGAGCTCTGACCTGGAGGTGTGGCAGGCGCATAAACTCTGCGCGTGAGTGGTGTCGCGGTGGTCACGAGGAGTGCCCTGGGCTTTACCTACTGCTGAAGTTCTTGGCTAGGCTGACAAGTAACCCTTAAATCCAAAGGGAATGGAGTGTAAAAATCAGTCTTCCAAACACACGGTGCTTTGGCTGATTAGCATGGAGAAAAAGGAATTAATAATGAGGAGAAAAAAAAGATAGCCAGAAACTACAAACACCAGGGAGCCCATTTCAGTGTTGCTTGAAAATAAAGCAACAATAGCAAGACTAGTCATCTCATTAAATAATAATTTGTTATTTCCCTTTAATGCTGCACATGTTCTTTAATGGCTGTGACTTCTTAAGACAGTTTGACTGTAATTCCCACGTATTTATCAATAGGAAAGTTGTATAACTTTTAATGAGTCCTTGAACTGACCACCTGTGAACAAGGGATATCATAAACCTTGTCTCTTCAAATATGAAAAATAATTTGAGCATAAGTTTTCCTTGATGTGCCTGATCTAAAGTGGGTTGTGAAACTACTGGCAGACAGCTCAAGCCATTCTCCCTACAACATTAAGACATGGCTACTCCTCTCCGATGGCAAGGAGTGGAAGTTGCTCTTGTTTCACACATTTGGAAAATTCCAGGTAATTAGAGAGGCAGGGAAAAAACCAAACCAGCTCTGTTTATTAAAGAATGGTTCTTCCATTAGAAATGTGCATTGATACATTTCTTTGTGGTCAGAGTCCAGCCATCAGGAAAAATTTCCAGTTGTTGAAACTAGTCTGATGGTCTTTCGTGTCTTCACGTCTCGTGACAAGAGATGAGCATGTGCTTTAAGCAGGATTCTGGACTCAGGGGAATTTCATTTTCATATGAAATTAAATTCATATAACTTCCTGCACAATTTCAGAAAAAAATTATGCGAAGAATGTCATTTCATTTCAGCTGAACCAGCTTGTAAGTTTTACCAGCTCTATCTGCAGTGCTCATGACTGGTTATAAAATGCAATCGTACTTCATTTTATTCTTATTTATGTATCATCTGTCAGATTTTCCTGTTTCACTTTGACTTCACCGTTCTGATTAAATGTTAATATTTTGGTTTTAAATTACATATCCTCTGGCATATGATGCCACATGCAGAGATTTCTTTTCCTGTAGCACTTTAATGAGATGATGCCATATCAATATATCTGCATGAAAATTTTCAAGAATTAGGAAAGAAAAATGTTATGTTTTCAAATATGAATTTTAAAATACATTGAATTAAAAGGATATTCTGTTCTAAACCAAAAAATATTCAGATAACACTATCAATACAGAAAATTTTGTTTCAGCATTTGTTGGAAGATAGTTATCTTGATGCCTCCAAATGTAAATATTTACAAGACATCCTTTTTTTTTAAGAGATTTGAAATTCTGCATTCTCATCCCAAATCAGGAAGAAACAAAATAATATTTAAATTCCAGGTTTACACACAGTTTCATAATTTTTAGCCCATGGGTATCAGATCATCCTGCTGGAACAAAATGCATGTACTGGAACTCCAGTGCCATTTTTGGGAAGACGATGGATACACTGAATGCATTTCCCAGCATGACCTGCAGGGGAGAATGGTGAAGAAGCCAGAAAAAGAGAGAAGAAAAACCACCACAAACACACCCAGTGTTTTTGTAGAAATAGTGGCATGGCCAAGGTACCTCCATCCCTTTACTCTGATGGAACTCACATCACACGTAACACAATGTTTTCCTGCTTTGGGCAGCACTGCAAAGACAACCTCTCCATGACAAACACATTTTCAGCAATTTTTTCCTGTGTGCTGGCCTGAACCTGAGTTTTCTTTGATGTTAAACATAAATATCCAAGCACTGCTCCTATTTTCTCTTTGCATAAATAAAGCGTCTACAGGCAGAGGGAAGAGGGATTCGCTGTTGTGTTTCTGTTGTGACAATGTCAAACCAAAGCCATGCTTGGTGTTTTCCAGAGGGCTATCTTTGTCTTACAGAAAGCATAATTGCACCCTTTTAAAGTATCATCTTGGTGCCACAGAGCCTTGTGTGGATGTGCTGAGTGATTTACTGTGCCAGTGATAGGGTCCTTTGGTTTTCCAGCAGTTCTAATGGCAATATGGAAAAGTTTTCCTTTTGTGCCGTTGGTCACAAATGAGCCTGGTGCCTCATTTTTCCATTTGCCATATTAGAACGAATATACAGCAGGAGGAACTGCCTTACATTTTCCATTCTTCATGTTAAACATAATCTCCCAGCCTAAGTGCTGAATCACATCTCCCAACTATTTCCTGCTCCAACTGTGCCTTCACTTGTGTTGCTTTTATTTACTGTGTCAGCCTCCACCTTTCTTAACAGTGTTGCTTTTCTTCCCCTTCAAACAAATATATCCTATTCTCTATGGCAATTTTTGAGCTGTGTGCTCAAGTCAGGGGTTAGACAAACCTTATCAGTATGCGTGTGTGTGTATGTGTGTGCACTTGTGTATGTAATTCAGGTATTTTCTCCTACTGAACAGGACAGTTGCATTGGGAAGCTGGTAAAAGCTACAGTGGAACAACAGCACAATGCATCAAAGGGGGAACTGAGATTCTCTTTTTCCATAATTTTAGCTGAATGCATCACAAAGTGGCAATTATATGGCACATTTTTCTTCTAAAAAATTGGCCTCGTTGTGCCTCTAGACAACAAAACAGCATGAAGAAACCATACAGGCACAGCTTGGTTCCAAATAACCATGTTTACCTAATATACACAAATATGCCAGGCCTAACTATATAAATATTGCTGTTCTGACTTATTTCTGGAAGTTTCTAAAACACATAACATGGTGAATTGAAAAGAACATTCTCTATTTATTTTCATTGTAGGAAAAGGCAGTAAGTCTCACGTATAAATATATTTGCAATGTGATAGGGAAAGATGACAGGAGTATCCATGGAGCATTTTATACCCACTCATATGGTGAAAAACACACAATGGAAAATTGATTTGAGGTGTTCGAATTTATATAAGAGGCATTCTGATTTACCTAGAAAATTATTTCTATGGTATTTAATTTGAATTGATTCTTGCCATGGTTTTTCTTTCTTTTATAAAATATGCAAGAGATTCTCAGGGTGACATGAAACACTTTTACGAGAACTACCGGATATCTCCTCTTTTCTTATCTCTTGGGGAGCTTTTTCCAGCATTCAGAACTAGTGCTTGAGTTTTAAAGCTCCCTTCCATGATTGCTGTCAGATGAGGTGTATTTACGGAGAGGTTTTGCTCTGGGGACCTAATGCAGTATTTGAATGCATCAGAAATTGCAAATGATGCAAAATGACTCAAAAAAAATATTCCTAACAAAACTCAGAAAATTCCCAGCCCGAAAGCGTGACTGGTTTTAACAAACGACAGATTCAAAACGTAACAAAAGATAATTTCTGTTTGATTCCAGGGGAGCGGATGACAGATGACTCCTAGCCCGTGGCACGTGCACCTGGCAGTGCTGTCACAGTGTGCCCGTGCCAAGGGCGCAGGGCTGAGGTGCCAAACCTGGCTGATAATGGGATTAAGGACTGCAAGAGGCACCCGCTACCTGTTAGTCAGGTTTTGACTTGAATTGTCCTGTTGGTGTCTTCCATGAGGATTTGTACAGAACAGAGCCATGACAGGCGTTCCTCACTCACTGAGAATTTTCCTCATTTTTTGGTTTCTGGGAAAAACAGGGATTTGTGGAGTCTAACTCACCTCTCAGCTGGCGCAGAGGTCAGGGCTGGGATCTAGTAGATGCGACTTCCACGTGATGCTGAGGCTGCCAAAAACTATTATTGGCATTGGTTTCCGGCTATGTCAATCTTTGGGATGACAACTGGATGAATTACCAGGAACTCCGTCTCCATGTCACCTGTCCCAGTGCTCTCACAGGACGTGGGCTGTGATAGTGGCTGCCCCAGGGCATGAATGGTGGAGCCTTGCTCCATGTCCCAGTATGAACCGGTTAAATCAAGGCAGGTCTGACCCTGTAAAACTGAACATCACTGTCATTAGAAGCAGTACAAAGCAAAAGAGGTGCAAGGAAAGAATGCTGCAGGGGAGGAAAAGAGTGCAAGAAGTGCAAAATGGGAACCCTATTCATAGCTTAATTTGACCTTTTTTTCCGAAATATTTGTCACCATAGTTCAAGTCCTGCAACTTATTACTGTAAAAATACCAAAAAAAAGGTCGCCTCCCCTTTTTGGCATTTGTTTGCTTTTTACAGCATTTGGAACAACATGATTTGTGGTTTGGCTTTTTTGTTTTTATTTGGTGGGTTTGGTGTTGTTTATCTGAAAGGACAGAGGTGGCTACTCTTTTTTGCTTTTTTTTCACCTCTATTTTTCCACTAGAAACTTCGATATATTCCCCCAGTTTGGAAAAAATTAGATTCTGACTAAAAGATCTCTTCCTCTTTCCTCTGGCCACTTTTCAAGAGCCAGAAAATACTTTAAAATTCTGAAGGAGCAAAAAGAGATTTGGGGGGGAAAAAAAAGTTTAAAATAAGGAAAAACAAATCACTAACATGCCTTTGCCCTTTTTTTCCCATGCAAATATAAAACTCCAGAACATTTTTAAAAATTACACTTTGAGAACAGAATTTTAGAATTTCAGCTTCAAGTGATGGTTTTGTAGTTATATTCTACAGTTCTGTAGAAAATAAAGTATTTTTTGACTGCCAACCTATTCACTCAAAGTACATAGTCTTCATTAAAAAATAGTCCTCAACAGGTATTTTAAGGAAAAAAAACCCAACAAATGTGTCTTAAAAATCCAAATTATAATCAGTCTTGAATTCTGTACCAATTTGCTGAAGAGATGAATCTACTTTTTTAATGTACAGAGCCAAAAAACAATGGAAGATTTTTTAAAGAGAGCCCTTCCATGAAGAAACATGGAAAGACCTCATTGGATAACTATTCATTCAGGAGAAACAATGAATATACCAACAGAGATATTTCAGGGAACTTAATTTAAAAATCTGATTTCTTAAAAAAGCATTGTCTAGTGTAAGTCTTTCCCTGCTGACACCTTTTTGGTGTCAGTCTCCTGCTGTTGAGTTTCAAATTTTATGCTCCATTGAAACCAGTTCCATCCTGGATGTAGTCCAAGTATGGCAAAATTTAAGAAGAAGAATTAATGAATTATTTTAGGTTAACTGTTGGATATCTTAGAGGTCTTTTCCAGCCTTGATGATTCTATGATTTCCTTTTTGTTTGTTTATTTTAGTTGAATAATAAGCATAAATTCCTCCAGCTGAGATAATGGTGGCTCTGGATTTGTCCTACTTCTTAGACCTATTCTTTTATTTCTTTCCTAGAAATCATAAATCTTTGATGATGTGGGTCCAATTGCCTCAAAGCCACTACATAAACATTATTTTTCCACCAATTTGATTTAACTTCTATTACTTTTTCCCAGAGTTCTGCTCCTTACTCAAATTAAAACCAACCAAACAAACCAAAACCATCTTTTCATTCCTTTCCCTTGTCCGGATGCCTGGCAAAGCAAAGAGAAACGACGGCTTTCATCTGGGGAGAGCGAGGATTTTCTTTCTTCTTTTAACCAGGCAGAGGATATTCGTGCAAGGGAAGGATCAGGGTCAGGCCAGGCACAGCTTGTAAGTGAAGTTGTCTGTCTCCAGGCCACACAACTCCACTGCAAGTTTCCCTAATGCCTTGGCAGCGCTCCATGGCCCGACCTGCAGACACTGAGCTCAGACGAGGAAGCCAATTAGGTTATAACCTGGAGATGGTTCAAGCCCAGGTCCTGTCGGTGAGCTCTGCCTGCCTTATCCACTAAGCTGCCCTGAATCAGCGTGAGGTTTAAATAGGAACAGTTTGTTTTGGTGAAAAAAATCATGTTTTCCATAAGAACCAGAACAGGATAAAATACTGTGAGAAAAAATGCAATTACAAAAGCTATTTTGTTTTAATTTGTCATCTTTGCTGTTCCTCTTGCTGTAGATTCTCTAAGAATATGCTTCTAATTACATCATTTCATTAGCAAATCTCCTGTTTTATTTAAAAGTCCATCTCTAAATGAGAACAGTATTCAGGGGAAAAGAAAAACCGTTCTGGTGTATTTGCATTTGTGGAAAGGGCCAAACCATGAATGAATGCTACCACATTCGGAATTTCCTCTATATTCCCCTATTTTCTTAAT
>VWZT01006077.1:64939-82474 GCA_013397055.1 Pachycephala philippinensis | reverse complement strand
CTGTGTGGTGGATAAATAAACAAAAATTAAGACATGAGCACGGAACCTCAACTTCCACGTACTGGCACAACTCCATCCAGCTCAGTGGAGCTTCTCTGATTTATGTCAATCGAAGATCTGGGCTAAAGGTTTACAGGAGCAATGGGAATGGGAGGATTTCAGCGGCGCTTCGCTGACGGAGGAGAGAAGATACTGTGGGGAGCTGCACATGCAGCGTGTGGCCATGACTGCTTGCACACTAATTAAACCAGTTTTATATTTTGGTACTGGAAAGATGGTTAAAACCATCTGTTTCTTTTTAGCATATTCTACTAGCTAAGGAGAAAATGTGGACAAGATTAGATCTAGGTGATAAATAGTTGTTTGGGGTTTCTTTCTTCTGCATCTGAAGGTCAAGATCTAAATAGGATTTGCGTCAGTACTTAAGGACAGATGTAAAGGTTTATTGCAATGCGACAAACAACATGATCTTAGGTAAATCTCCAATGTTTTGTTTCGACCAAAGCGGTGATTTAATTTATTTAGTGTTCTATTTAAGCTTCTCTCTTTCTGCATGTTTTAACCCTTGCAATGTGGAAGTGTTTAAAATAGCTTGAAACAAATGTTGAAAGAAATATTCCCAATTTTTCTACTGAAACTAATTGTGGAATATGACCCAGTCTGAGGCCTCTTACACATCAGGCAATCAACAGGCTGATGCCTCAGTAGAGTGTTCCAGCAAATTACCTGGCACAGCCGTTGCAGGGAAGCTGTGCTGGAGCACATCCCTGGAGCTGAATTAGAGGTTGTAAATTGCCTCCACAAATCCCTTCCCTCATAGTCACTTATTGTCCCACATAAGTAGCTATCATTTTAATTGACAGAGTCTTGTGTGAGGGATGCAAAATCATGAAAAATATGAAGTGCATCATACAGAGACAAAACACAGCTCCATTGAAATTATACCTTGTCAAGAGGAAAAATATTCTGGTTGGCTGAACATGAATCAAAGAATTTGGAGGACCAGAATGCTGGAATTACCTGGTCTCAAAAAGTAGAGATAGAAAAGGGCTTGGTTTGCTTATTTAGACTTATCTTCCTCTCGACTTATTTTTCTTTTCTCTTGGTCACAAAGAAAAGGTGAAACTTTGAAAAGGAAAAGCAGGGAAGAACTAAAATATAAATAATGATAACTTGTATTTGTGAAGTAGATAGTCCAGGAGACAGATAATGGAACAAAAGCAGTTCCCTTGGGAAAACAGCTTGAACTCATCCAGAGTTGGGAGCGATGGCCACCGCAGGCTGTCCAAGGGCCCAGGGGTGGTGGGTCTGTGGGCTGTGTCCCTCCCCATTTCGGGGTTTCAGTGGTTCACAGGCTCCGCATTGGCCCTACGAACAAAGATGAATTTCACTCTCTGAACACATCTGTCATGTTAGGGCTCTGACACTTTGCATGATGGTGCTTAGCAGTCGTGGTACTGTGCACACAGGAGATGTTAGTGCTGCCTTTTCTCCTCTAAAACAGATACTTAATTAAAAAATAAGTACATGTACATACCTGCAATCACAGTCCTGTCATCTTATGCTGCAAAGCCACAAATGGAATATCTTGTTCTCATATCTTTCTTGCCTTTGTTTTCTGCTCCAATCTTTGTATTGCGCTTTGAAATACGTGCATTAATAAAACAAAGATCAGGGCTATTTTCACCCGTATTAAAAAGTATTAAAATTAAACATACGTGACCAAAAGGCTGAAAATGTGACAAATCAAAACACTTTATCCCTCCTGAGTTCTGTTTGATTTTACGTCTTGATATCCTTTGCTGACAAGGGAGAGATATCTTACACCACAGTGGAAGTCAACAAAGCTATTCCATTCTTAAAGACTAAGGGAAGAGGAGTTTATGACTTGGTTTTTTACTGAAAAGAGAGATTTTTTAAAAGTTTACATCCTTTATTGATTGATTTATTTATTTAATCCATTTACCGATAGCAAAGAAGCTTCTGCTTTAGCACTTTACTGTTGCTGCTTGACTGAACTATAGAGCTTACTTTTTTTATGCAACCTTGAAATCAGCTTCAACATTGAAGCAAAGGCCATGACACTAGAGATTTTCAAGCTGATGGAGTAAAAAATATTGGGTTTGTGTGTATCAGTGCAATAGGTGTTGAAAATATAAAAAAAGAGGACCATTGATCAAAATAATAGATAGAAGCATTTTTTAATCTGCACAAGTCCATACATGTTTGTGTCTCCAATTCTACATGCACACACGAAGACACACAGAAATGTGTCTCTAACTCCCAAAGTATTTTGCATTATATATATATTTCAGCTTTTAGCTTGATTTCATTGACAGTTCAGTCAGAATATCATTTTCCCTTCCCATGTGGAAAACTATATATGTTAAGCCTCTTTTTTTTTTTTTAACAGAGCCCTCATGTTGTTTTCTTTCTTTTGTTTGATATGTGTTTTGTTTTGCTCTCGAAGCAGAAAAGCACAGGTTCTCAAATAGATTTTTGTTGCCAAAAATCAAGTGTGTTTAAAGTACAGCCAACTTGATGAGGTTTTGCTTGAAGGGGAGAGGGAGATTTCTCCTGCTACTCCAGCAGCCCTCACGTTGTGCATTGGCCAATGGAAAAGTCAGTCTCGGGGTGAGGACCAAGGAGTGCAAACCTGAAGGACCTTGACATCTATGATTTAATCATTAGGACGAGGTGCTTTGCTGAGGAACAGCCTCAGGAGGAGGTCAGATTTCAAGGATAACACTTGCACCAACAGAATGGTGTAAAAGAGATTTATTTTCTCACTGCAGATATTTATTCAATATGTTGTGAGTGCCACCAGAATATTTCCTGCCCTTGCATTCAGAGCACTTTTAAGGAGAACATGTATCACTGTAAACAGTTCATGGATGAGTAGACTGAGGCACAGCAAAAGCTAACGATCTGACAGTTCAAAATTAATAACTAAATCAGCAAAACAAGTTGCAGAGGAACACGAGCAACTGGCTGCAGTGGCTTGTTTATTATTCTAAATACATTAAGGTACCTCAGGCCTGACTCCCGTTCCTGAAGGCAAGGCTTTTTTGATGCAAAGCCTCCCAATATTTCCAGTTTTGCACTGAATGCTCTGGGAAATAAGAGTTAACTTTAATGAAGCACTATTTGTGCTTTAAAATGTCATATATATAGCCTGGTTAATGGAAAGAGGTTAGAAAGAAATATATTTTAATATGGAGAACGTAGTTACCAGTGCACTATCAGAGCACAACTGACATGGGACGCAGTCTAAACAAAAGTCAGCAGCTACTAATGAGGCTTGTTAGTGATGCTAATCTATGTAAATGTTATTAATTGAGAACATCTATCTTTTATCTCCAACATTTGGTAATCAGGCAATTAAAAAACAATGACATTCCCGGCGGTTGTTCTCCCAGTTAAAAAAAAGTGATCAAAGAGTCCTGAATAAGGAAAGGGAAAGTCCCTTATCAAGAGCTGGGCCTTGCCTTGGGCTACCAGGGCTCATTAAAGGCAGAAAAGCTCTGTTGATCACCAATTAACCTGATTTGTAGGAACTCTGATAAAGACCTCAAACAACATGAGTTTTCTTAACTATAATAAATGACACAGTTTATTGACAAAAATAAAAACGTTTGGTTTGAAAAAGAACATAAAGGAGCTATTCAAATTGGATAGCCCTACCACACACCAGGCCTGGAAGACGTGGGATGGGTTTAACTTCACCACATTGGTGGCATATTATCAATGCTAGATACAGTCAAACCTATTAACAGCCATATACACAACAACCAAATATATACATATTTGGTAGCTGTCACATAAATTTCTGTCATCTCTAGTCATAACAGACAGCAGATTGCATTAATTATGTATGTACTATGCTCATGAATGGAAATTCAGCGCTCTAGGGTGAACTCTGCATCTCGAAACACGAAAGTAAAAAAAAAGGAGGATATTTTCTTGAGGCTTAATTGGTGGACATTTTGTGATTATACTTTTTTTTTTTTTAATCTTAGCAGTTGCTTTAAATTATCCCTGGTGTAAATTTCCATATGGCTTTTTAACCCATTCTTTCCTTTCTGGAGACTTAATTCTTCCTCTCAGGTATTGTTCGTAGTGTCACAATGAGTAGGTACAACACCACAGTGTGACTGTCAACTATAATTGTAATTATTGCCAGCGGTTCATTAATTCACGTGGTGATGGCCTGTCCCTGTTTGTCTCTCTGGAGAAAGGGAATAATAACTAAATGTAAAACTTGGGCCTTGAGTTGAGTGGAAAAGTACCACAAATATGGTACCAAACTCACACATTCTCTGTATTTAAAGGCTCAACGGTTTTGGTTTAGCACCACAGCTATTCCACCAAACCTCTGTGTTGTGAAATTATCTGTTACAAATAAATTGTCTGCATAGTGGGGTTCTTGCCAGCATTAGCATGTCTTATCAAATTATACCCTGGGCCTTACATTGCTATATTTGCAATATTATTAAGTGTGCTTTAGGTTTTCAATGATAAAATGCATTTCAGACTGTGAGATTAAAGCTGCCTTATTAGGTCCATCGAGTAGCTGCTGTCCATGATCTTTATGGGCCGGATTTGACTTTGATAAGAGTCAGATTGGGTCATAAAGTGAAAAAATACCACTGTCACTTTTTCTGACACATCCATTTGACACATGCAGGACTGTATCTCAGGTTTATACATCAAAAATTCAGCTCACTTTTCTTCCTGATGATGGACATCTTCATCATTTCCACAAAAATATTTTCAACTATAAAATATCTTTTCCTCCTCGCATCTGCCTTCTTCATTCTCTGTTTGTGTCTATTCAATGTAGAACAGAAGCAGTAAAGAAAATCATATGGGGAGGTCCGACGCCTTTAAATGAGCAATTTTTAAGAAACCTCAACTCTCATACACAAATTGATGATATGTCGTGTTTAGCAGAGAATGTTTTTGGTGTCAGGATGTGTCTGAGAAGAAACAAAAAAGAGACATAGCAGTCAGGGTAGCATGAAGTGTCAACAACCCCTTTGAAGCCCAGACTCCTTTTTATTAAGATGATAAAATGAAAGATCAGCTGTTTAACGGTGGAGCATGTGAATATTTTGATCTGAGATGACGTCTGTGGTTTTGCTTTTTTAACTAATGCATTAGTGCCTCTCCCCCTCAAAAAAGGTATTAGTTAGTGATATCATGGGTGAGCTTTTATCTTACCATATAGATCTGAGCATGTTTTACAGCAAAGATAATTATCTCCAACCAGCGATTTTGGTTGGTCTTTGATTTAGCTGTTCAAGCAGATGCCACCATAGAGATTCTATTATGCACAAACAATTGTATTTCATTGGTAAGTGCCCCGCATGCCTACCTCATTATTAGAACCCAATTAATTTTTCTTTGTAATAAAATGGAAAGACTTAGAGCTAACAGGAAGGCTAATCTAAAGAAATTTGGACCAACCGCAAAGAGTACCTGGAAGGAGCATAAAGAAAGAAGAGCGGTAATTACGTGACACATGCACACACACAAAAAAGAAAGAACATGAATTGAAGTTTCAGAAACAGGCCCAGGGAGCACAGATCGCAATCTGGCTAGATTGTGAAAGTACTACTAAGATGTCTTAATTATATGATTGATGTAAGCTTCAAAAGGAAACTCGATGTTCACAATGGCTGCAAGGTTAGGAGTGTTATCTAATGTATAAAGAAAACTACCACTGAAGGCAAACAGTGCACGTGAAACTTGAGACCTTTCTCTTTCAGAACCAATCAATAACGTCTTATTTTTAATCTATATTATGTTTAAGAAAATGTGATGACATCCTTGATTGAAGATCACACAAATAATTATGCTAATAATGACTGACTGCAGGATCTACAAGGACTGGATCTACGAGAACTGTCGTTTGAATTCCTGTGACACTGCATGCGAGGGGACCTTGTTCAATTACCTGATAGAAGTACCCAGACTTCTTGTTTGAGACAAACTGGGGAAAGCACTGCTTGGGGAACTGATTAACACATTCTAACACAGTTCTGATTACTTTAATCCAGTGACTTAGCTTACCAGCAAATTATCTATTTTCAAGATAGTGGGGTTGGCTGACACTGGGAATCTCATCTTGCAGGGAATTCTGGTATTTCAAACATTCTTTTCCTGCAAATCAGAACAAAATCCCTTCAAATTCCATTATTTTATGAACCTTTTCTTTTTTTTTTTTTACTTTTTTTTCAAGCTTCTGATTAGAATTTATTTTTTAATCACTTTTATCATTACAATTGTTATTATCCATTAGAAATAAAGAAAATTTAGAATCCACCAAAAGGAAATATTTTTATAATTTGTGGTTACAAATTCAATGAAGAAATCAATACAAACCTTTTTTTTTTTTTTTAGTTATCAAATCATTGTATTCGAGAAGGATAGTTCTTCATTTGAAAATTGTAAGTGGAAGGTGGTTTCTGAGCTCACTAAAACTTTGCAGAAGGTGACCAAATGCTCTGCGTGTCTCTGGCTATCAGTACCAGGCAATAAACTGCTTTTCTGCCTTTCCTTTGGTGCTGAGCTGTTTGTTCCAGGAGATATGAGGAAATGTTACCTTTCCATATAAAATGCACTCGCCTCTGTACACCCAACCAAGTTCATTCAAAGGAACTAATAAGTGTTTCTTGGTGAGTATAAAAAATGACGGATGAGATAGATCGACATGGAATAAGTCTTTATCCACAATGGACAGAAGAATGAAATTAAAGCTATACATTTTCTATGGTAGAGCATATATTTTTAATGCAAGCATCCATATAAACATCTTCTGAGATGGGTTTGAGTAGTCCAGACTACCCACTCTTGTCAGGGCTTGTTATTGAAGGGTAACTCATTTGCTTGGAGATACCCAAATAAAATCATAACACAGTTGGCCCAATTCTATTTAAAAGTCCTTTTATGAGTCTTGATTGACCAGGCATGGTGGTAATAGAGTGAGAGTTAATGCTACAAGCATTACACAGAAGAGGCAAAAATAAAAGCTCTACTGTGCAGACAGGAGGGGTGAAGGGTCCATTGAAAATCAGAGAGATTAGCAACTCATCACATTATATGTGGGTTATCAGGAGACAGAGGTAATGAAAGTGAGACCTATATCCTTGATCAATAAGAGTTTGACTGCATTTTGAGTTCATTTTCCCCTGCCGAGAGCGAGACAGCAAGCTTACTATTGATCACAGTGTTAATCCATAACTAGTCTGGGCCCTAGCCCAGAGTGGAACAAGGAGGAAAAATAAGATAATAAGCAGGAACTCTTGATCTTTTATTATGGTGTGCTAGATAAAGAGAGTGCAAGGTTCAAGGTGAAATACTTTATGGTTAACCCCTTCTTTGCTGCTTAACTCTGAGTGCATGAATGAAAGTAAATTAGCCAGGTCTCATGTTTTGATACATATTGACCTTGAATCCTGTTGACAAACCCTTTGCTATGAAACCCACACGTGTGTACAGGTTACCACTCCACATCTTTTCAAAGCCCAGGGGATGGAGCACTCACGTGGCATCTGAGTGATATTGGGGTCATATCCTCAGCTGGTGAAAGCCTCTCTCGTATTCCTGAAATAAGCAGGAGTGAGTTGCTGTAGCTGAGATGAGGAGATGCATCCCTAAACTTCACCTTAGCAGGGTTGTTTGAAAATTGAACTTGCTGGTCTTAAGACAGGCAATAGTTTCCTTTACTTGCATATTTATCCCAGCCTTTGTTAGAAGTACATCTAGATATTCTCTGGTCATTGCTTTTGCCTGTGAGTTGTCTTTTCTTTCCTCTGATGTTTTTAACTGACAACATGTGCAATTAAGACAACTTGCTTTTTCCCATGGCAACACCTGACTGATGTCAGAGACAGTCACATTTTGAGGTGAGCAGCTGATGGGAAGTATGGCAATTACCTTTTAATAAATCCTGCGAAAAGGACGAAAATTACCGTTGCTATTGCAAATATGTTTTTAAACTATTAATATTCCATAAACCCCAGCTTCAGTAAAATTTTAAAATATCAGCATTCCCTTAAAGAGTAAAATGAGCCCTGCTGCTTAATTAAAGCTTCTATAAAGCATTCAAATTACAAGTTTTGAGTTCCTTCCACTTGGAGGCGAGGAACACGCCAAGAGCTTAGTCAAGATGGAAACATCTCCTCTGGCTCCTGGATAGGTGCAATAGAAATATTTGTATTTCTATAAGCATTCAGCCTTTCTGCCTCATGTGTAATCCCATCAGAGATCACCAGGTAATGGCTCAGTACTGACATTTCCAGCCTGAGTTAAGTGACCCATATTCCAGCAGAGCAGTGCCATTCCCTGTGCTGTTGGAAATGTCTTTGGGATGTGACTGAGAGAAGCCTTGTAAATGTGGTTTGTGAGGAATACACAGAACTCTTCTCTATTCCTTGATTTTTTTGGGCCAAAAGTCACAAATTTGGTCTGCCTAGGTAAAAATTACTTAGCTTCTGTAGACTGCATCAATGCACATCATCCCTGGTGAAGGGGGAACACAAAGATGCCAACATGTGCACAGCACTGAAGGAGGACTTTTACTTATCTCAGCGTGAGTCTCACTTTAGTGTTACAATTTGATCCTATAACTCGGCCAAATCATAATTATGTTCTGCCTGCTAATGACACGTTGCTGCTTTGGCTGGGTAATGTACTTTTCAGCTCTCCCAGGCTACACCTAACTCATTCAGATAGCCCATACAACTAATTTACAACCTCTCTGGAGCTACCTCTCAGTTAGCTCCTTTTAGTAGTTGTTAAATTATCCCTATGTATCATTTACATGTTGCATGGTTTGGTTGGGATAATTAATGCCTGCAAAGCACTCTGAGGTTTTGGGATGAAATGTGCAGTAGAACTACAATGAATTATTCTGGTGATGATGATGATAAATAAATACTGCAGAAAAAAACCCCTGAAAACAGCTTTCATATGCTACTAAAAGCACAAACCTGTAGCTAGAATGCTCTTTTCCAGCTGTGGGTGCCCTGTAATCTCAGATACTCAAACAAAGAGAAGATTAATCTTCAAGTGGTAGATAGTCACTTATTCTTTAGTGTTCAGCATGTTTTACACAAGCGTGTGTAATTCAACTATTCACTGTAACATAAATCAATTTATGGACAGAACAAGGGGAGGAAAAAATCCCATTGTTCTTTAGCTTAATAACACACACACAAAAAAAATAATAAAGGGGAAAATGAATTATAGGAGTCCAAAGAAATTGCAAGGGTGTTTTTAGAAAATATCAAATGGTTAAAATATTGCTGTAGGCAGCACCCACAGGTTAAGCTGAGTGATCCTTCCTGCACAGAAGAAGAGAAGCAGAGGCTCCAGCAGATCAAAAGCAAGCATCTCTTTGCAGTTTTAGGGGCTGTGTTTACTGGACTTTTCTCCTTTATTTTATAGTATTTCTGTAGTTCAATGAATGTTATTAGTTTTACATTCTGAAAACACAGCTTTGACTGCAGAGGCTCAAGTAGTTGATGCCTTTAATTCAAGGTGTTGGTTTTCCCCGACAAGGAGGTTTCCCCAAACTCTCTCATCTCGTTTTTGTCGTGCACTTGAAAGCACTCATTAAGTTTGCAATGAAAGGAGGTTGTTAGAGCAGAGGAAATTGTAAAGTGGACTCTTGCACAGGAGCTGCTTTTATAAGGCCATGATCTGGACTGGACACTGATGCCTCGAGTTTCTTACACTGCTCTTTATAGATGCATGTGAACAAGGCACAGATTTGTGTGCTTTGAACGACATCCCCTAAACCTTTATGGATTCTGTTTTCTGACTACAGCCACCATTTATGCACATGCCAATATTTAGTGCAATCCCTGCACAAATAAATGTTATTGTCTTCATCTAACCAAGGCAGCAACCTTAAAAATATCACTCATGACAGATGTGTGTACAGAGATTCAAACACACAGATAAAGACGTCTGTGTTCGTCTTGTGTAACGTGTGCCAAGCCAATAATGAAATGCAATGTAACATTTATAGTCAGATCAGAGCTCTGTGGTTTTACTCTCTTGAAAGTACTGCAGTTCTCAGGCTGACATTTCTGCCCAAGCTGCCCCTGGGGAGGGCTGCAGAGCCCTGCTAAATATTTGCAAATGAGTCTACCCCTTGTGAAAGTCTAACATGGAAAGTTTTGCCTTCAAACTGCGGGGTAAATGTTCATTAAGGAAGGAAGACCACAGTCTGGAGCTGGAAGTCTGTTTTACTCTTTGTTAGGAAGATTTCACCACATTTCTAGAAGTGAGACTTCAGAGCCAGCCTCTGGAGGCAGGGCAAGTTTGGGATTCTGTGTATTGCGTTATGCATTTTGTTCAGGGGGGGAAGGATGAATAGGAAAAGAAGACATAGAAAGGCATTATAAAAATAATTAAAGTAAGATGGACTTTAATTAATTTATGGTCTACTTTTCACATATAGAAAGTGTGCAGAGTGAAGACCTAAAGCGGGTCCCTCAAGTCTGCATCTGGTGCATCCTTATATTCCATGCCCAGCTGTCAAATAAGTCAGGATAGGTCATTAACTGTCTCACAAAACAGTTCTTAAAATCAGAATTTACCCCATGACATTTTTTGGCCAATTTGTCAAGTTACAGCTGGATTTCCTTAGGCAAAGTTGGGCCCTCGGTTTGTTTGAGATGCTCCAAAAGGACCAAGACAGATGTGGCAGAGGCTGCCAGGTAGGATGGAAAAATGCAGCCTTAGAGGACAGCAACCAGATGCCAGCACAAATCACAGGGTATTCAAAGAGCAGCAGCCTGCACAGACAACAGCAGCAAAAAAAAAAGTGGTGGAAGATGTCAATTATATTTTTATAGTTTGGAGCTCTTGGGTGACCAGTGCAAAATGTGTTGCTCATAATTATGTCCCCAGTCCATTTTGTAAAAGTCGATGCCTGGACTTGCTGGGATATCTGGCATAGAAATTAATTCTCCTGTACACGCTGTAAAAGTGGCAGTGGGATATTTTACTGTAAGAGAGGCTGTAATCACTCTGAGGAATACTGGCATGAGACGTTTCAAAGCGGGTTTCAGCTCCAGATTGTCGAAACTAACAATAATTTCTGTAATTATTTTATATTAATTATAGGTCATCTACTAATATCTTTAATTAATTAATGCTGTAATGTGATTATGTAATTTATAGTTACTGTTGAAAAAGGTTAATTTGTCAAGAAAGACACAAGGTAAACAGAAATGTTATTAAAACCCTGTATAAACATTCAATTCAAAACTTGAACTGAACTAAAAGCAACAGTATAAAGAAATAAATGCTTAAACATCTACATAGACAGCCATCTATCCACTGGAATTTCATAGAATAGTTGGATTTCTTATAAGGGTTTTTCTCTCCTTAGAAATGAAAAATCAGCATATCTTTTTCCAGTGAGAATTTTAATTTAAAAAAAAAATAATTTTCTTGTACCTTTGAAGAAATTATTCCTTTTTCTAACATTTTAGCCAAAGGAATTCTTTTCAGATATATTTAAGTTATTATTGTGATTTCATTTACATGGAAAATTGTTCTTGTTTAGGACAAATGTAAATGAAAAGATAAGGAGTTCTGTAATCAGATCAGTCACATTTTTGTAAACAAAGTTTAATTTTAAAGTCTTTGAAATGTCAGTAATTTTTTCTCTCCATCATATAGATATTTTCAATGAGTTTGCAATTTACCTTATTATCATCTTTAAAAAATATATTTACCATTTTCTTGGCTGACTTTTCAACACCACAGGTCTTAGGAAACCAGAATTACCTTCAGTAGTATTCAGAGATCATTCCCAGAGCTCCTTTCCATGCTCCAGGTGGGCTTTTAGCCCTGAAAGCCTTCAGATCCTCTTTTCCCAGGGTATCTTAGGGCCAGTGCCAGGTTTCTTACATCTCTGCTTGCTGCTGGATCTCTCAGACTATTTTATGCCCGAATAACTTAGTTCAGCAGAATATTTTTTCTGAACTCACTGGAATTGCTCTTATTTGTTTAAAACACGGCAGCTGCTGAAGTTTTTGGGAGTTCTTTGGGGGATGTTGCCTCTTCCTGCACGTTTGTGCAAAACCAAGGGTGGTTTGGGTTGGGGTAGTGAAGGAAAAGAGGCAAACAACTGACAAGAACCAGGCAATCGAGAGCCACGATGTTAAACAGGTGTAGTGGGATCAGAAGCCATCCCTAGTGTTCATTACTGGCATATGCTATAATACTATCAAATTATTTCAGCAACCTGATGTGAGAATGGGGTGTGGGGTGGAAATTTGCAGATGGTAACAAGGGCAAAAAATGCCGAATGAATTTTAAGTCTGCACAGCATAACATTTTAGCATCAAAGTGAGCATTTAGTACCAAATACCATTAATTAACATTTCCATGGGCTTTTTATTAAATGCTTGCTCAGCAAGTCAAGTGTCTTTCAAGCTCCGAACAGCTGTGAATGTATAAAAATATATTGACACAGATATATTCATGCATGCAAATAAATGTATTTCTTTCATTTGTTGTGGATGATTGTTACAGCAGCATAGGGTTTTAACAATTAATTTTTAGTTAAAAACTAATTTGCATTATCAATCTGAGCAGCTGAAAGGGGGTTGTACATGACTACCTGTCTACCTGTCTGTAATCACTCAGTAGCATCTGGTCCCAGCTAATTCCCTGTTTCCTACTCGTTAGTAACTCACTCTAAGGCAAGGGGAATGGGCCCTTACCCAGATTTCACTTCCTGCATCTCTTTTAAGGCTACTCAGATACTCATTTAATAGTGGCTTTCCATTCAGAAAAGTTGGTCAATGCCATAAAAAGGGCATAAATTAAGTTTAAAATAGTGTGTTGCAGTGAACAGTCCTACAATAAGTGCAGTACTCGCAGCTTAATCATCAGACCCAGTCAGTAGTCACCTGATAGTTTTTGTTTTTACCCTGTCATAGTAACTAAATTAATTTGTTTCCTAATAAAATATTTCAGGATGTTGAGAAAACACAGATAAGTAGACAGAATCCTTATTAGGATCATCAGTATTAACATAAAATCCTTTTGTGCTCATTAAAGAAAATACAGTCAATTTAATTAATGCACATTAATCCCCAGTTGACATTAAAATCAGCTACAAAACAACACTGATATAGATTATTAAAATGAAACCAAAAAAAAAGTATACGAGGTGGCCTCTATAGGAAGAAAATAATTCCTGAAGACCCAGGGTTCCTCTTTTTTTTTTTTTTTCTGATGGAAAATGTAATCTGGTTGCCAGTCCATTACTATAAGGAAAGTTTGCAGCCACCAATCATTTTCCTGTGGGACTCAGGAGCAGAGAAAGAAACATGCTGGAGACAAACATCTGTCCCACGCTGGGGTGATGTGGAAAAACCCTCTGTCATCCTTCCACTGGTCCTTCTGGAAGTGCAGTGCTGGGTTTGGCAGACACGGAGCCGGGTTATTTTCAGGACTATTGCTAAGCCTGAGAAACTGCTGTTCACCTTCTCTATCCCATGTGTGTTCTCTGTACTTTGCTGCCCTGGCCATGGTGCAGCAGCGTGTTAAGACATGGCACGATCCCCGAGTGGGTGTGAGCTCATCCTTTCTAAGCCAAGCCCAAACATTTTCTTTTAGGCATGAGGTGCCTCAGTCAAGTCTGTGAGATCCTTCATGTGGCATCAGTTAAGCAGGTGCTTAAGAGCAGTAGCATAAAAAATACCTGAGTGACTCAGACGTGTCAGACTGCTCTGCCAAAGCATTGCAGGTGTTCAGGCACCTAAATCTCCTAAGCCTTACATGTGTGTTCAAGCATATCCTGTGCTTGGATGTGTGAGTGCACAAGAAATGCCCTGGCTGGGAACAATGCAGGTATTCGAGCCCCACCTGATTAGGAGCTGTTTGCTGGCACAGTGACAGTGCCAGCCGTGGATGGGAGTTCTTGTTTGCTCGGGGACCTCTAAACCCAGCACTGCGCTGAGCTCCACGGGAAAGCTGTGCCAAAACCAGGCTGCTCTCAGTGAATTTTCAGTCTATCCTCAGAGATCTGTCCTAACATGGGGTGGGAATCAAGGGACCATTCAACATCCAGTCCCATTCCCTTATGAGCTGGAATGATGTCAGAAACTGGGGAGTTTGAGGGCTGGGATTTGCAGCAGCGATGCTTTAGGTGCCTGAAAGCACAGGGGATTCCAGACTTACCAGCTTCACCCAAGAGCTACATTTCCCCCTCTCTCTCCCTGGTGCTGGCTCTAATCACCGAGACATGGAGCCATGCTCATGTTTGCATTCTCTCTGGCCCCGTTTTTCTGCAGAACGCAGCCATTTCAGGAGGAACTGATGAAAACGTGACCCATTTCTCTTCATTTCCCAGCAGAGATGGAGCAGGAGCTCATGTCCTTTCAGACAGAGGAGGACCTTGAGCAGAGATCACCATCCCTCTGGGGCTAGTCTAACTCCTGGAGGACTGCTGGAAGGGCAGGGAAATCACACCTTCCAGGAGGGAAAAGACAGCAGGTCAGTCCTCTTCCTTCACCCAGCTCATTTTCTCTTTTAAAGACCCGCTGGGCAAGCACAGCAACATCATTTGTGAAGGGCTCAGAGAAAAAGCAGAAAACACCAAGCTGTTCAGCCCTGCCAAGGGATAGAGAGCCCTAGACCTGCCCAAAGGCAAATTCTAGGCGCTTGCCAGGTTTCAAGGAAAAAAGCTGCAGTGCCTACAAACTCTGGGTTTATTTTGACCAGCAGCTGCACAGGCGTTTTGAGAAGCCACATTTTGGATATGGGTGTGTAAGTGCCTCTGTACACTAGACTAAGTTGGCTTTGAAAATTGGTTTTAGATGGCTCTGCAAATACTATCTTACTTTTTTTTTGTTGAAGGGGGACTGAAATAATTTTCTTATAGAAGGTGGGTGTTGAGGAGAGATTGATATTCAAAATGTAGCTTAGATTTCAACTGAAGATGGCAGAAAAGTTTCCTGAGAGAAGAAATGTAGTAAGTTCTGGTTTAGAATTCGTGCATATATAACAAAAATCAATTCATTTTGATAGAATGTAGGATCAATAATATGTAGCTGTGCTCCTGGACACCAGTATTTCTAAAATACTATCCGAGTCACAGCAGGTCTTATTTAAGGGAGTGAGTTTTGCCATTGCTTGTTTGGTTACACTGCACTTTGTATTTCTTCATCAGTACCTGGTGGTTTTATTTTGCACAGATTTTAAATCCAGAGAGATATTGTTTTTTCCTTTTCCTCCAGGATTTTTGTCTCTATTAAAACCTTATGCCCTCCCTTTCCTATTGATTACACTCACAGACTCTTATCTTCAGCTTATAACTTATTTTATTAACTACTTTAGAAAGTGAAGATAAAACATGAAGGAGGAGAAAGGAAATTGCGTGGTTATCCCATGAACAGGGAGGTTTTATTTTTAGAACATACCTAGGTGCTAACAAAATAGACAAATTCTTTTTCTTTTTAATGGCATGACATATTCCAAACTATGATAAGGTTTTGGGCTAATTAAATAAGAGGTAAGGTCTGTTAATGTACAGTTTTTATGATAGATGTTAGCATGTCGACTCTTTCCTTCTTTTTGCTTCATATTTTAAAGTTTCCTTTTATGTGTGTGAAAAATGAGTAAAAGTGTCAAGTCTTATCACACCTGACCTTGCTTTTTGGCTAGCCTCTTTCCCTTATCTATCGAACACATTACTCTCCCCATCATAACGTGGTAGAGCAAACATCGCAGCTGCCCAGCAAACATGACCAAAGCTACCTTTAAACTACCTCTAGACTCTTTAAACTCAACTAAAAGGCTGATTAGGTTCCACCTCTTTGGTCATTATCTCATTCCGATAGCCACGCAATGAAAAAGCAATCTAGTAAAAAGCTCTCTCCTAGGAAAACTAGTTAAAGTGTGTGCTTGCTTAGGACGGTGTACTTAAAGAAAACAATTTATTCGTTCGTCAAAACCAACTGTGTAAACTAGTTTAGCTGTTTGCCGAGGCTTGGAATGAACAAACGTTGTTGTTTTCCTCCCACAGCTCCTCGGGGAGGGGGAACGGGGGGTCGGGGCGGGTCCGGCCCCGGCGCTCCCGCGGCGGGCAGCAGCCGCCGCCTGCCCCGCACCCTGCCAAAGGCGACAGCCCTACTCTGCCCCGCAGCCCACGGAGGGTGCATCAGCCCTTTCCTGGGCAGGGAGAATCGGCCCCTTCGCCAGAAAAGCGATGGGAAGCCCCGGTCACGCTCCATCTCCCGCTGGCTGATGCTCGCCCCGGGACTGCCTCGGAGGTGCATGACCCTCCCCGTGCTGTTTGATCCGTTCTGCCTCCCCACCTTCCCAGGAATTATCTTCTTTCCTTTTTTTTTTCCCTAAACAAATTTAGAAGGAAGAGATTAGACAGGGGAGGGAGAGGCTGGCTGCGAGCCTGCAGCCGGCGGTGGAAGGGAACCACAAGCCTTTCTCGGGCGGTGTTTGCTCGGGCTCCTTTAGCAAGCGCGGCACAATGGCAACTATTCAGGAATCAGTCAATATGACCTGGCACTAACAAGCCCTAAAAACATATATGCTTCATTCTCACAGAGACTAGGAATCATGTTTTTAAGTGGGATTTACTTTACTTTGTCAACAGAATAGGTAATGCGGAAAGTCTCCGCTGTAGAGTAAAAGCGCTCCCCGTGCCCTCCTCCGACAGAGACATTTGGACCATAAAACCACCTTTCCTGAAGAAGTCCCAGCACAGGTGGTCCTAAGTGACAGGATTTTCCCAGAGCAAGATTAATCTGGGAAGGAAAAGTGCCCTGGAAAATCCATCCGGCCTCCCCTGGGGGGGTTTCCCGAGGGGTGAGCGGGACAAGCTCACATCGGGACCGGGAAGGTGGACAGGGAGAAGGGCCCCGGCCGCAAAAGGGTTACGAGCCCGGAGAGTGGAGCTATTTGTCACCGGCACCCACCAGAGGAAAAAAATAAAAAAATTACTGATTAACGTGATCTGTCAATACGCCTCTGCCCCGCGGCACTGCGGGACTGGAGCCGATCCATTACCTGGCACCTCCTTTGCCATCTCCCTCACCTTGCCGAGCCCCTGCATCCCTCGCCTGGCCCTGAGTCATGGGTAAACACCGCCGGGTGCCAGGCTGCGCCCGGGGTACCCGCCCGGGCCGGGCGCGCTCCCGGCCCGCACCCAGCGCGGGGGTCAGCCTGGGCTTGGGGCCTCCTGCGGGACAGGGGTGCAGCCTTCAGAGAGCAAATCAGGGAGATCCCCACTTCTCCAAGGGGCACAGACAAGCCAGAGGGGGGAAAAAGTCCCTCACGGGCACAGAGAGACGGCTGGGGGGCAAGGACCTGCCCCGGAGAGCATCCCTGACCCGGCTGCAGGAAGGGGTTAAAAATAGAAATAATATTTTTTTTTTTTTAAGTACAGTTGGAACACGTTGTTTTCCGTAGCAAAACGTGGCTGCACGCAAGATAAACATGAATAAAAAGATAACACTTTAATTAAAGCTGCCCTAGATG
>VWZT01006077.1:36269-55905 GCA_013397055.1 Pachycephala philippinensis | reverse complement strand
TGGGGAGCCCCCCTGCAGCCGGTCCCTCCCGCCTCAGTCGCACGCAGCATGTCCTGCGCGGCGCAAAGGGGACAGAAGCTCTCTAGACGTGCAGAAATCACCGATTTAATAGGGGGGGAAAGGGAGGTTTGGTGCTCTCTGCTCCTTGTTCCTCGATGAGGAGCTGGCGCTGGTAGCGGGGCTCTGCCGGGCAGCCCCGCCCCGCTCCGAGGAGCCCCTGCCCGGCGGAGGATGCGCTGCGCTCCTGCTGGCAGCATCGACTCTCTGCTCACACCCCGGGCATCAGCGCCCTGCTTATACCTTGGGCATCAGCGCCCTGCTCACAGCTCGGGCATCAGCGCCCTGCTCACACCCCGGGCATCAGCGCCCTGCTTATACCTTGGGCATCAGCGCCCTGCTCACAGCTCGGGCATCAGCGCCCTGCTCACACCCCGGGCATCAGCGCCCTGCTTATACCTTGGGCATCAGCGCCCTGCTCACAGCTCGGGCATCAGCGCCCTGCTCACACC
Organism: Pachycephala philippinensis; assembly: GCA_013397055.1. Taxonomy (NCBI): domain Eukaryota; kingdom Metazoa; phylum Chordata; class Aves; order Passeriformes; genus Pachycephala; species Pachycephala philippinensis. Next base: position 55,396 of record VWZT01006077.1, on the reverse strand, counting down.
CCGGGCATCAGCGCCCTGCTTATACCTTGGGCATCAGCGCCCTGCTCACAGCTCGGGCATCAGCGCCCTGCTCACACCCCGGGCATCAGCGCCCTGCTTATACCTTGGGCATCAGCGCCCTGCTCACAGCTCGGGCATCAGCGCCCTGCTCACACCCCGGGCATCAGCGCCCTGCTTATACCTTGGGCATCAGCGCCCTGCTCACAGCTCGGGCATCAGCGCCCTGCTCACACCCCGGGCATCAGCGCCCTGCTTATACCTTGGGCATCAGCGCCCTGCTCACAGCTCGGGCATCAGCGCCCTGCTCACACCCCGGGCATCAGCGCCCTGCTTATACCTTGGGCATCAGCGCCCTGCTCACAGCTCGGGCATCAGCGCCCCGCTCACACCTCCCGCCTGAACTCATCTTCCTTCTGCCTGCCAAACATCTGCAGCATCCCCCCTCCTGCCCCTTGATTCCACTTGCTGTTTCTTCTTATTGAGTTCTCCGAGTCTCTCTGCAACTTGTCATAACCTGTAATAAAATGCCCTTTTCGCCGGGAGTTAAAGTCCAGAGGGCATCAGATCCATTTCCAGCTGACAGCGGAGAAGCCAGGCAGGACAGCGGCGGGAGGATCGCTTCTGTGTGCCTCCAGGGCTTTAACTATTTCACAACGAAGGCACCCCGAGGGCAGCCGGTCCCCACCCAGCCCCCCCGGGTAACGCATTGCAGCCTGGCGTGGTCACCCAGCACCACACCGGGACCAGGGCTGGGGTCCTGGGCAGCCCCTGCCCTGGGGGAGCCTGCAGGTCCCTGCCGGGGAGGGCAATGAACAGTAGAACATCCTCATGGCCCAGCCCAGATACGTGAATTATTCTTAGTTATTCTTATTCTCATTGTCATTGTCATTAATTCTGACTCTTAATTTTATTCTTTATTTTTATTGCTAATACATCTACAGTACACTGGAAGAAACATGACCACTATATGATACAGACACCTATACTATTATATATTATATAGAAGACAACATCAGACACATGCAATGAATATTTGTTCCTTTTACTTCCACATTCCTGTGCATTGAGAATAATGCACGACCATAAATATGAACATCTGTAAGTGCTGTGTGTGTATTTATGCTTATATACATATGTACATTAATAAACATCTAATGCACGTGTGTTTGCACACAGAGGAGGTGTATGTACGTGGAGACATAAACACACGTTTTTATTGTGTTATACTGCACAAAAAATGTTCATCATGCTCAGTCTGTTCCCTCCTCTGCTTGCAGAGTTGTGTGTAGGACCAGAAAAGCGTGTCAGAATATAAGGTGTGAGAGACCAATAAGCCCTTAAGTGGTTACACGCAATTTATTTTCCTTTAAAGCCCAAGCAAACAAACAACAAAGAGGAGGTTGGTTAAAAAATACTCCCAGCAAGGTGCTCTGTAACCCCAGCACTGCCCAGCGTGTCCTGGCAAGGGGTCAGGCTGCAGGGCTGCTGCTGGGGCTGAGCCTCTGATCAAGTATTTATGGCCACTGCATCTTTGCATAACATTTACTTTGCTTTCTTTAATGGTTTTCTCCACTCCTTTCCCCGCTCCTCGCTGCAAACAGCCTCAGTCAGCCCCTGCGATGATATCAAGAAAGGTTTTTCTTTTTTTTTATGGTCCAGCCAAAGCGAGGTCATTCTAATAATACCCAAGGTCACTGGTGGGAGCCACCGAGTCTCCCAGTCATTTTTCATTTGCTTGCAACAGTTAATGACAGTCACAGGGATGGAGCTGGGAGCTGATGGCCGTGTGATGTCACCAGCACATGCTAGGGGATTATAAGGGCAGGTACAGGGCAGGGTTGTGGATTAAAAATGATGGAAAAAAAAATCACTATTAACTGCTTCACTCCAGCAGCTTGGTGAAAAAAAAAAAAAAGGTACAGACAAAGAAGGGGAATTTCTTCCTCCCCCCCCCCTCCAAATCAGTCCTCTAAAATGCCAGCTCAACTGCTCCATTTTTTCCTGATTTAGTGACTCAGCTGGAAAAGATCTGTGGAGTGTGTGAGAGGAGACACTGCTTGCTGTACCAGCTGCTGGGCAAGAGGTTGCAAAAGCAACCTTGCAATTACCTGGGGGCATTCTTCTCCCTCCCACCCAAATCAGAGGCCTCATCCCTTTCCCCCTTTGGCCCAGGGCAAAGCCTGTAGTGGCACCAGAAGTTAGACCTAGACAAGTTTTTGGACCTGGGGAGTTTTTGTCTGGGGAGTTTTTTGGTTGTTTTAATTCATGTTTTCTATTCTAGCTGTCCACTTGGGGAAAAAAAAAAAAAAAGAACGAAAGGGCAGCAGAGCCCCTGGTGAGATCCCGCCCTGCTCAGGCTGCAGGGCTCTGAGGCTGGAGGAGCCCTGGGGAGGTGGGTATTGATTTAACCATGTGCACCAACTGTGAGGCTCACGCTGCAAAGTGCCCCTCGCACAGCCGTGGTCATCCTCAGAGCTGCCCCTCGCCTCCAGGGAGCCACCCCAGGGCTCCCAGCCCTCATGTGTGGCCCTTGGCTCAAACCCCTGGGCTGAAACATTACACTCTGCAAAGCCAGCAGTGTGCACCAGCCTGCAGGGATCACAGGAAGAAGCTACACAAATCAGCTAGATACCAAGTTTGCTGATAATTTAATAAATATAATCATATTCTGCTCCAAAAAGTGCAGAAGTAAGAATTTTTTAACCTCTAGGATAATTAAGAGTTTGGACAAACTGCTCTTTCTCACTGAGAAATAAACCAAAAGAAAGATAAATTACATATTAATCTTCACTCAGCCTCTCATCATTGAACTATTCTGTCTTAGTTATCTCATCTTTTTGTATTTATTTATGAAACATGAGCTTCTCATAGCCTCTGTTTCCACATTTTTTATTCTTTTCTGACATATTAACTGTATAGTGACCATCAGTTTAATGGATTATTAAAAAAAGAATTCCATGGACAAAGTTGGATATCAGTTGAAATCTTAGTCCAATGACTTTTTTTTTTTATTAATTCAATGTACAAGAGCAAAACATGGCAAACCAGAACAAAACAATTACGACAGAAAAGAAAACAAGTGACTGGTTTATATGAACACCTAATTCCTAAGCCTGTTTCACAGCTGCCAACCATTTATGAAACTCTCACTACTAAGGTCAGTGGACTTTGGATCGACTCCTATTTAAAGCAGGATGGATCAATGGAGTGAAGAGATGAGTTCAAACTGATGTAGTTGTCCAAAATACACTGAGATGCATAAACCCCACACCTTCTGTTTTCTGTGTTTGCTATCTTCTCTTAATGTTTATTCCTGCAAGTAACTTTTCCTTCAAATCCTGTGTCTCATTTGGATGAGAAGGGAGAAACAGATGCAGCTGGAGGCTGGATTTTTGAGCCAAATTGTGCTGCTCTGAACAGTCGTGGCTGCAGTGAACCCCTCTGAAGCGTGCTGAGCTGTGGCAGTACGATATCAGCTCTGAGACGAGTTGTTAAGGATCTTCAGGTGTTGCCTGGTGGATACTGTCAGAATCAAAGGCTGATGTATTTATTTCTTTTCCCTGGGAGGACACAAACCCGTGTGCTGCTCCTCGGATGAGAAGAACGTGGCACATTCTTCCTTTCTGCCTATTTTCCACAGAAATGCCTCACGTCCCATTTACAATCGGGCCTGACTTGATTTATTGTGGTTAATAGGATTAGAGCATCAGCCTTTCTGGAGGATATTGAAATGCAGGGGAAGAGTGGTACCGAGTTGCTGGTGTCTTTCTTCTCCTCCTGTGATGGGCAGAAGGACACACCTCCAAGCAGAGGGGATTTGTCCGGTGGGAGCAGGCAGATTATCTGTATCTAGTGAAACAAGGCGTGCATGGCAACCTTTGCCAAGGCTCAAAGCCAGAACCTACTCACTATAAAATAATTGTGTCACTACCTAACCAAGGCACTCTTCATGTTTCATTTATCTTTTGACTGTAATTGAATGGTTGAAAAGCAAAAAATGTAGACAAATTCCAGCTGTATTGAGATCTGTTTCTTTCTCTGCTACCATGGCCCATCATTAGATAGTTTCACTCTCTGTACAGAAGGTCAGAGAGTATAAATATAAATTGCATTTTGCATTACTTCTAGATGAGTGAAGCTGTCAAAGCAATAATATAAGCTTTCAGTCCCACATTCTACCACTTCTTTCCCATTTTTTGGCCAGGAGGTCATGTGCAAATTGAACGTGACAGCCCAGACGACATGTCCAACAGACTTATATTGTTAGACAGTTCTGCCATGGCACTCACCACAAATTAAACCCACGTCGGACTTGGAGCTCTTCAGGAGCTGCTAACAGTAGCTCAGGCTCCTTGCAAAAAAGTTTATGTCCACGTCAAGCCTACACAAGAGTAACAACAACTCTTTTGGAGGATCTTCTCAAAAAATGGAGAACACGGGGAAAAAAATCTGACAGGTAAACCTGAAAGAGCTGATCACAGTAATGCAGAGTTTTAGTTGTTTGAAAGGTGGGTACATTTATAGTGTGTCTATGTGTGTACTCTTCACTTCTGTCAAAACTCTCTCCTCCAATCTATTATTAATAGGTAATATTCGGTATTTAGTGGATATTTTTGCTATCAGCATTCAAAAGAGGGGGAGCAAACTCCTAATTTTCCACCTCTTTTTATGCAAGCAAAGTTAACTTTGTGTCTGTTGATAAAGCACTGTGTACAGCAGTTAATATATTGTTGATGATTTGGAAACAAATGTATATTTATAGCATTAAAATCCACATGGGCAGCTTCCACTAGCACCTATTTGGATGACGTAGTCTAAATTAATACGTGAAAAAAGGTGCTACTGATTGTTGTATTTTATATTAACTCAGAGCAGAGTTTTCTACACGGCACCAGAAGGATGAGATTGAGGTTGTTTTCTTCAGCTGGAGTCAAATCAGGTGTCAAAGGAGCTTTAGAAAGTTCTTTGTGCCGTGTACAATGTTGGAGAAAAGATAATGCTGAATGACAGTGAAACAAGATCGCTCTGGGGACAGAAAACCAGATTTCCAGTCCTTTACCTTTAGGTGTGTAAAAATGCAGCACAGGTTGTGAACGACTGAAAATTCTTAGCATCTGGCAGTGACTGCTGGCCTGTGCTAAAGAGCTGGTGGTCTTGGTCCAAATCTTGGCAGAGAGGAGTTCACGTTATAAATGACATTATCTGGCAAATCTTTGCAGCAGTCTGAGCAGAGGGGCCAAGAACTCACTTGGCACAGAACCTCCTGCTTTCCCTCATGGCAGAAATGTTCTCCCTAGATAAGGGCTGAGTATGGCTCAAGAAAAGTCCCTGCCACTCTTGGTCTACCAGCTTTCCATGAAACAACAAAGAACTTCATTTTCAAGGGCTACCAGGTTTTTTCTCTTTTTTTTTTTCTTTAGAAGGACTAAACTTAGAGTGAAGAGTTTGAGCCCCATCTGGTACAAATCGGTAGGGGCTTTGCAGGCTTCAGTAGAGCTACACTGATTTACACCAGATGATGCTATTAGAGGACTGAACTATCCAACAATAATTATAAAAAATGTCTTTGATTATGCATGTGCAACAACTATTTATGTTTACATTGCAGAGATTTGCATGTAGCACAGTGGGGAGTATTTTATCTCTTGAAAACATTGCACCAGCATAAATAATCCACTGACATTCAAATGAGCAAAGAAATACCCGCGTTTTACCACAAGATGGACCATAAAGGATGTTCTTCACGCGTCTTTTTCAAGCAGATTTGTCAATAATCCTCAACTGCAAAGTTCATTCTAAAGAAAGAAAGATGGAAAAAAGGCAAAAGGTAAAAGTTATGTTCTGTTCCAGGTACTTACATTACAGATTGCTCTGAACTGTGGGTCTTGGTGCAACCAGGTGATCCTGCACTTGGGAAAGAGGATGGGGGAACCAGGTGAAAATGAGACATCAAAAATGCCCCACAAGAGACAGCACCATACCTCGTCTGACAGCATTCGAAGCAGATTTTCAAGGAATGCGGACCAGTTCAAATTGGACACAAACCTATCAAAGGCAGAGATGGAGATAATCATGTGAGAACTGGGAGACTCTGCTGAAGTACCAGCCTGGAACAGCACAACAGAAATTACCATTGGGGTAATTACACTGGCATTTCAGCTTTCAAAATAGAAAATGTTTAAAATATGCAGTAATATGTTGTATCTTTGACTCACAAGAGGAAAGGGAGATGAAAGCACAGGTAATATTCCTTTGATGTTTGAACCACATACTCAGGTCTCCTGCCTTGACTTCTGAGGGTTTTTTTTTTATTTGCTAATTGTGCTTTGGTAGTGCTTCGAAGGTATTAAATTTCTCAAATTAAGGCATGTTGCCCTACTCCAGATACAGCTTTCCTCTTGAGAGCAAAGGAGAAGAGTGTTGCTGGCATTTTAAGTTCAAATGCCCAGCAGAGAGTTGGAAGATACACAGATATCATTTTCATGGCCTGGCTCCCCCTTTTCACCTTTCCACCTTCCTGAAAAACAGAAGACTCTCCCATTATACCCAGCAGAAGAAGATTTTGTCCCACATGGGAGACTGCACAGCACTGAACCCACCTGGGTGGTTTGGCAAAGACTCCACTTTGCTGTCCTAAAAACACATTGCCTCAGTTTCCCTATCAAAGGAGTGAGAATGTGATAATGATGATCTGCCTCTTGGGAGTGCTGTGAACAGTGATTTGTGGTTTTATTAGCTCTTCCAAGAAATATGTCACATAAATGGTCAGAGTTATTAAACTGAGCTTAATTGACAAGAGAAGAATATCTGTCACAAAAAGGTGTCTTTGAACAAGTGAAGGAATTGGTGGACTTGGTTGTGGCACAAGGCTTGCCTTTTGTGTGGCAGAGCAATGCAAGCTCAGGATGGGAGAAGGGGAACCATTCCACCCATCCCACCAGGTCCTTAGACGTGAGCCTAAAAGGATAAGATAAGGTATATGCTCTGGATCAGCGTGAGACAGAAATCACAGTTAATTCCTGAAGTAAACAGGGTGAAAGTGAGTTTCTCAAGAATCCTGGCTGCTCAAAGCAGTGCGAGAACATTAAAAATCAGACCCAGGTTCTAGCAGAGGAAATGTGACAAGGGAAACACAGGCTTAGTTGGGAGCTTTGGAACACCAGTCAGGTGGGATAACTCTACTTTTGTATTTTTGTGGATTTGGTTTTCTCTAAAAGCAGGGCTCTGTTTTGATGGCTGGTTTGAGGGAAAACTAAGCTACTCTCATTAAAACCCAAACTGTAATCCTAGCAAATTAGCCAAACCTCCAGGCACTCTGCTCACCAGAATTTCCTTACAAGAGGAATCTGTCACTTTGTCACTACAAAATGAGGCCAAATTTTCAAAGATGTCTCTGCAATGAGACTCAGAGGTCTGGTACTAAGCCATCAGGAGATTTGCATTCACAGTTTGGGTTTCCAACATGACAATAAGAAGTTTAACTCCAAACACAACTGTGTTGCACGAGTGCATTAAAAAAACAAAGTGAGAAAAAGCCTCTTTTCATTTTCTGGGACAAGCATGAGTAAACTAAAGTGACAACTGTGTTTTTGCTTTGCGTGCAGTCTTCGTTTGATTTTTCATGAGAGCTTGGACACCCAGAAGCTGTGTTCATAGGAGCTAATCAGGAAAATAAAAGAAGTTTTAAAAACTTCTTCTGTGTTGAAATCAATGGATGTTGAGCACTGAAGCCACCTAATAGGTGTAAATACCATTCTCCTGAAATATTTTCTGTTGATTGCAAAACTACCTCTAGATCCTTAGAGGGATATAGATGTTCAAGATATTAGGGAATGTAGTGATAAAATGAGTGGTAATGGTTTTAAGCTGAAAGAGGGTAGCTTTAGATTAGATATTAGAAAGAAATTCTTCCTTGTGAGGGTGGTGAGGCCCTGGCACAGAGAAGCTGTGGCTGCCCCTTCCCTGGAAGTGTTCAAGACCAGGTTGGATGAGGCTTGGAACAACCTGGGATAGTGAAAAGTGTCCCTGCCCATGGCAGGGGGGCTGCAAAGAGATTGTATTTATGGTCCCTCCCAAACCAAACCATTCTAGGGATTCTATGGCTCCATGATTCTATGAAGATGAATCTGTTCTGAGAGTCCGAGTCCAGTCCTCTCTGTCACCAAGGGTAGAGCTGGGTCACTGCTCACTCACTGCTCGAGTGCAGGTGGCTGAGACTCTGCAGGGTACAAATGTTATATGTAGGTCTGAACAGAACTGGGCAGCTTTGCTGTGGTTATACACATCTCTTCCTTAGTGGCACCAGCTCCTGCAGGCTGCCAGATATATCAAGTGTGCTTCTAAATCTGGTGTTTATTTTTCACTTGATTTTGCCCTCCATCATGATTTAACCAGCTGGGCATGCAGTGCTTCTCTTTCCAATTTTATCACTAACAGGTTTTGCTATGGTTCCCTTTCTTCTGCATTTTATGCGTTTTTAAATTGGTAGCTGCTTTAATGATATTTGCAGCTAATGTGTCCCTCCCCTGAACCACATCCACAGCACTCAGGGCGTTCTATCAAGCACCTGTGCCAAGGCTACAGTGTCTCTGGGTTTCACCTTTTCACCCTGTCTAAAAGGGGAATTTGGGGTGGGCCATCACAGGGGCTGGTGTCACACACCTCAGATCCCGCATTTACGTGTACTTCCCAAATTGTCACATTAGTGCAACCCCAAAGCAGGGTGTGTAATCATACAGTGACTGCTGTCCCAGTGTGAAGCTGGGCAGTCTAGCGTGGTCTGAGATCAGTTTTTGAACTGGACTCTGCTTTCTACAAGTGCACTATGTGTGCACACTCGTCTGTGTGTTTATAGATGTTTCATTATTTGTTCATGTATGAATTCATTGCATGTATTTTCATGTTACGTGATAAAATAAATTTTGAACATTTGCAAATTTATCAATCCAGAATCTTTTTTATTCTCTTTTTTTCTCCTCCACTTTACTGAATGACTAATAAATCAATGCTTGGGGAACCCGTTTATCATGCAGAGAAAACTTGTGTTCAAACCTTCTATTTATCTTTCTGTCTCACTCTGTGGATATCCTCACTGTGAGTCAGTTTGTTTTTCTTCTGGGAGGATCTCTGCCTCAAAAGTTTTGGCCAGAATGCCATACCTAGATTGGAGAAGTCTTACAATTTAACAGAAATAGATGTCATTTATTTTTAAGCATTTTTATTTCCCAGTGGAAGAAATACATGCACATATGGGATTCAAACTAAAAGTCTCAGGGTCTCCTCCGCCAGAAGAGTTTGTTAGGGCTGAGGATTGGACAAGTCAGCCACAACCTCTTCCCTCTCCCAGGAACAACCTCTATGAGGAAGCAGTGCCTGGGCTGACGGGAGAAACAGCCAGCCCTCCTCAGCCAGGGAGAACTGACCCTTCAACCAATTCACTGTCACCACTTGCTTCTCATGTCATCTCCTCTAACACAAAATTTTATACTGTCCTTATTACAAGCCTTGATTTTTGGCATGATTTTTTAATTTGTGTGTTTGTTTGTTGGGTTTCGTTCGGTTTTTTTGTAGAACGAAGAGCTGCAATCCTTGGCATTATTTTCTGCAGCTCTAAGTAAGAAAACACATATCACTTTCTTACCCCAAAGCACTCATTTTGCAGATCCCTCTTATCAGATTTGCTGTAATAAACCTGTGTTGTTCTTGGGAAGGTTGAAGGTCAGTGAAACATTTCTTGAGTAAAACAGTCCCTGATGTACAGGTGAGCACAAGCAGGAATGGCCAATACTTCCAGCAACTCTCACTCATACCCATTGCAGGAGCAACTCAAAACACCAGCCCAAATTTTAATTTATGGGCAGAGGAAGTGCTGAGGAGATGGGGTTGAAGACGCTGATCACTGCAGATATCTGTTCCTCTGCAGACGTCGTGTCAGCCGAGCTCTCACTCCTGCTCTGTCACCCATCTCAGGCTGTTGTTCTGGTGATGTCTGACACAACACAGCCAGCCAGAACCAAACGTGGCCATCCTGAACGTTCACACCGTGGCTCCCATCCTCCAAGGTGCTGAGGTGTCCCCTCATGGCGCTGAGGCTCTGCAGCACCGGGCTGAGTGACAGCACCGTGCCCGGGGCCGGGCTCACCTGGCTCTGCAGGAACTCCCCCGAACAGGGGACACCAGGTGGTGCAGAGCCACTCTAGTGGATCCGGTGCCATCTGCCCTTCTGGCCATGAGCACGGAGCCTCTTGGATGTGCCAGGGAGTCCTGGCTGCCAGAGCAATCCCTCGGTGCTGCTGACAGCTTGTAGGAGGGACAGGACTGTGTCCAGATGGCCCCAGATTTTGAGGAACTACACTGAGAGATGGAAGCTGAACTCACCCCTCCCGTGTCAGTGGTGGGGGCTGAGAGCGCTTTCTTCTCCCGTATTCCCCATATCCTGCTCCTGTCATCTGCCATCCCTGACAGTAGCAGCACTGACAATGCCACCCCATCACCAGGCGGGCTGGCAGCCGTCCCCGCCTCCCCCCAACCTGCACCGCCTGCCACCTTCCCCCCACCTCCCTTCCGAGGGCCAGCCTGGTCTGCTGTGTGCCCCTTTCTGAGTCTCCTTCCTCACCACAGCCTCCCGTCTGTCTGCCCATCCCAAAAACCAAGTGACAAATCACTTCTCCCACCATCCTGTGCCTATCCCCCAGATATCCTTTACACTGCTTTTTTTTCCATCCTTCAGCAAGGTCATACTTCTTAACCTCACTTCCCAGATGCCCGTATTCTTTCTTCTTTTACATATTTCATTCTTTCTTGCTGTATCTCAGTTTCTTTTTCATCAGTGATGCCAGTTCGGATCATCTGTTAACCACAATTTGTACAACTGCCTCTTTTCTTCCATTCCCCCAATCCTCTCTTTGTGGCACTCCTTCTGTATGAGTGGATAGTCCCTCTTTCCTATAATTTAAGAAACGATACTGAGGTGACAACTTTTAAAAAAAATTTTCAGGACTGTAGCAGATAGGTCAAATGTAGCAGAAAATCTGTCTCATAAATTGTCCCTTAATTTAAAATGGACACTGGGAGTTTTTCTTCATTTGAAATTTACGCTGTAAACACTTTTGGATTCGAGGAGCACTTGCAGTGATGTGGATGGACACCACCTAACAAGGCACACGTTTCCACGCAAAACAACCCCACAAAAGCAAAGAAAACCCTCACCCAATTTACTCAGATTTGCTTTTATTTGGGATAGATTTACTGGTAGGACCAAGGAGATTGCATCCCTCTTTCCTCTCTAGCAAACAAGCCATGGATTCCCAAGAGAAGAAATGTACCTCCATCTCTATAATGGTGCAATTCAGGCCCATTTGTGAGGAAAACCTGCTCTTTGCTGCAAAAACAGCCCTTCTCTCTCAGTAATCTCTTTGCCCTTCTCTCTCAGTAACCTCTGGAAAGGATGCTTTGTTTATTCCTGACTTTTCTTTTGTCTGCCCCTGGCACACCATGAGCTCTTGCTTCCTTCCTCTTCTCACCAGTCATCTTGTCACCAGTGACCACTGATTATCACCTCAGGCAGCATCTTGAATTGTATGACAAAGTTCTGAGCAGGCCAGGTGGGTTTTTTTCTAATTTATACTCCCATTATTTGACCTGGCAGAACCATGCAGCAGCTGGTCATCAGCTCAGTATGCCTTGATGTTCAAACCACTTGAGCAGTGTTGGTTGGATCACAGAACTTCACCTGTTTTATCATTGGGAAGTTCATGAGAGCCCCTGTGATTGATACCCTGTGTCCGCTACCATTCTTGACTGAAAACATCACTACTGAACTGGGTGGGAAAGGAGAAATGACCCCAAGGCAACACTGAGGCCACAGCCCTTCTCTGAGTGCTGGTTTTGCAGCAAAATCCACTCTGCAAAAGGCAGAAAGGGGTCATGGAATATTTCTAAATGCTGTAGAGGAAAGAGCTATCCTCCTTTTTCCCAGGTTTGATTTCCAGTGAGGCACATAACCCCATTTTTCTGTGTATGCACAAACACATGCCTGTGCCTATGAGGAGAAATGTTCAGATTGCAAAGATTTAAAAACCAAACACAGTGATTTCTTACCAGGATTTAAAGGTCCAAAGCAGTACAAAAATCTCAGAATCAATCAAATAACTGCTGAAGAAAACTTAAAAATGCTAGAGATAAGGGACACCCAAGGAAATGTTAATCCTTTAATATTTAAGCCAACTCTTCTTATTGTATATAGTGCTCAATGCACAGTCCTCCGATGCTTCCTGTGGCAAAGGAAGAATTTTAAAGAGTTGAAACTGAGACTGCCAGGCAGAACAAAAATTAAATATTGCTTGTGGCACATTGCTTGGTGTGTGTGAGCCTCATACCAGGCCAGTGAACCCAAGAGAAGCTTGTTCTGTTCATTCACATACTTTGTGGGGCCCTCAGATGAAGATCAATTTGTGGGTCAGGAGTGGCTGCTTCAAGCCCCTCCTCACTGGGAGCCTTGGGAAGATGAAGCCACTTTGTGTGTGCTTGGATGTCTGTGCATGGAGCAAAGAGAAACCAGTTCTGCAAAGGCACCTCCAGAGGAGGATTCCTTCTGCTCCATCCTCCTGATCAGTGACAGAGTTAGAGAATAAAAGCAGAGCTGGTTTCATTTGCTGCAGGCTGACCTGACAGTCCCTGGTGAAACCATGCCCAGCATGGACCAGGGTGATACCCAGGTGGGGTCTGCAAGTGACATCATTTTAACAGAATAGGTGAGAAAGGGATTAATCTCTCTTCTTGCTTCAATTCCCACTTCTTTCTTTTTGGATACATCTATTAGAAGTGAAAGATGTCTGATGCCCGTAAGTAGGTGCTTGGCTGGCATAAACCATCACAGGATTTTTGAGAAACTTATGATAATCGCCAGGACCTGGCCGTCAAGCTCTTTGTAAAGCATTCAAGGCATTACCTCATACAAATCTTCTTTCTAATTTAATCCAGACTAGTTGAGACTGGGCTACATTTAGATCAGTGAAAATCTGTTTGAAAAGCCATCATCAAAGTTGAGCAATAAGGGGAGCAAATTACCAAATCAGCAAACTTGGGGCAGGTGTCCTCTGGAGAAAGGCTGGTGAGCTTCCCTTTAAAGGCTTATTTTGTGCAGGGAGAGGCTCTCACCTCCCATAGCACCAGTTCTGTCACAGATTAATAGTCTCTTTCCATAGCAACACCTGACCCTTTCCTCCCCTTGCCTTGATTATACATACATATATACATATATATACATACAGATATATTCCCTGTCTAGGGAAAGAATGGACAGCTGACAATTTTCTGTGTCATCAGCACAATTTAATGAAAGGGAGGCTTAAAAAAAAACCAGAGAGAGCTGGAATGCTACTTCTAAAAAAAGAAATATGGGGAGTCAGAGGATCTGCAACCGTGTCAACAGCACAACAAGCTGTTATCAGGAGCTTCAGACAGGATCCTGAAGCTTCCTGAAGAGCCTCTACTACGTCAAGTATTGAATAAACGTGGGTGACAGCACTTTGGAAACAGGCCACTGCTGGGGCAGCTGCAAGGATGTCCAGGAAAAGGCAGATGTCTACTCGGCCCCTCTCAGGCAATGCTGTAAAACTTGATCTGCGAGTGCCTGGCTAAAATCCCAGCTGAGCTTGCACCATCTCTGGTCACAGCCTTTCAGATGAAAAGCACACACTTGGGGTTAGAAGCAGAGACATCTTTCACAGCATCGTTCAGCCCATGGTGTGCAAGATAGCTCGGGCAGAGCTTGGCCTCCTGCCACCTCTTGCAAGGAGGAAAGTACAAATAAAAGCAAAAGACCTGCACCTAGAATAACACCGTACCTGGGAATGGAGTAAATCGGAGTTGGAGAGGAAATTCTTTCCAGAGAAGGCTCCATCAATAATATTGTATTTACAGGAAAAATAATTTTGCACAAAAGAACTGAAGAGTTTGGTTTGCAAGAACTGAATCTGTGCACGAAACCAACACATGTCCAAAGGGGAAAAGGTGATCAGGTCCAGGGATGTGCTGTAGCACCATTCAGTGTCCACACAAGGCTGCTAATAAAAATCTCAGGGGGGTTTTATCAATCCCTTGGTAGAACAGCCAGCACATGGGAGTGTCCGTCAGCACTGAGCTACGGACCACTGCAGGGGATGAGTGGCACTGAGATGTTCTCAGAGTGAGAAAAAACATATCCCTCATGTCTGTTCACCACATTTACAGTGTATGGAAGCATTTACAGGGTACGGAGGAGGTGAATCCTACAAGATAAACTCGGGGTAAAAGCAGATCCCCTGACCGTGTTAGCAGAGAAATAAAATGCTTTTAAACCTCGTAGACCCGCTGAATAAAAAATAAAAGCTTGCACAGGAAGACAAGATCATGTTTAAGAAATCCAGTATGGAATGGATCCACATCCCGGGGAGAAGGGAACTTGAAGGTAAATTGGAGGCTGGCAGTGACCCAAAACTGCTGAAGAGCACAATGCAAAACATCGAGTGCGTGCTACTGATACTCCAGTGATCTGATGTGAAGAAAAGATATTACCCAGGGAAAAAAACAATCGTTCCTAGGGGCCAATAGATTAGGAAGCGTGTTTGTTCCAGCTGTGAGGAGCAGGAGGCAGCCTATCAACGTACCAAAATATCTTTGCATCTCTCATTAGAGCTGATGAATTTTTCCTTTTTTTCCCTCTGATGAAACAGATGTCCAATTCATCACATCTGAAACATTTTGTTTCATCCCCGAAGATCTGGGCTCCTCACCCTGGGGCAGTCCCCTGCTGAGGCTGTCCCTGAGAGCTCGGGAGGCCTTGGGGCTGTGGGTCAGGAGGGATTCCTGGGTTCAAGGCCCCGCAGCAAAGCCAACAGGAGTGTTTCAGGGGAGGCTGAAACCAAGGGGTTTGAAATTCCCAATTTGTTAACCTTATGGACCCTCTGAGGCTGCTCGCAGCCATAGGAGTTAAAAAGGATGGGGAGAGGTGAGGAAAAAAGAAAAGACAGTGCATTCCTTGCTTGATGTTATTATGCCAGGGCCAGCGTGGGCTGGGGGCCACTGGGACAGAACAAAGAGTCACTGCAGACATCAGTGTGCTCAGATGGAGGGTCCCACTTGCTGAATGAACCACTGGTTTTTGACTTTTTAATCCTAAACTCAGGCAGAAGGTTGTTAGACCGATGACCACTGGGCCTAAACCAACAGCAGGCCCCTGACTGATAATTTCTACAGATTATGTTGATAAAATACAGGATTTCTTTGAAGCCAACACAAACCGTCCTGGAGAACCACATGAGACGTATTCCCAGTGCATTCCTCTTCCATTCATGTGCATCTCCAGTGAAATAAATTATACTAAAGTCAAAGCCAAGCTACATTCAGCTGTGTTGAAGCAACAAAAATACACTCACGTAATGTGTAAAAAGCTGCTTCCAAATTAACTAAAACTAAAGAACCTCACAGGCAAAGATAACTTCTATAAATAAGCTTGAAAGAGTTAAAACCTAGAAATTGTTAGCAGCAAAGTTTGATGGAGTAGGATTCTCAGCAGAGGGCTGTAGCCTTATGTTGTGTTTACACCAAGCTCTCAACCTTGCGTCTGAATTAAGGGTTATCTTCTACAAAGATGTCCAAACCTGATGTTCAAGACTGAAGTGAAAAATAAACTCACGGGGTCCTTCAAAATAACAGTTTGAAATACATTGTTCACCTTTAAAATCCTGATAATTATGACACTTTTAAAACTGGGAATTCAGGAGACCAAATCATAGTCCCGATGCTGAGCTGCAGTTCCAACCCAGCATCTCCTCACTGCGAGTCTCCTCACAGACACACCTACTCAGTCTGTGCTGGCCAGATATTTTTATGTTTTTTCTTTGTAGAAAGGTGGGAATCAGTAAATGTAGGCGTAATGATAATCACTTTAAAAGGGGCTGAGTTGTTTTTTTAATTTCTCTAAGGTTTTCTCTTTTCTATATAATTTATTGTGCTGAGAACAGGAAAGATTTGCCCACCTGGGTGTCTGTAAACTTTCCCGGGGTCTGTGTCAAGCTGATTTTTATTTATCCCCCCTTGGAGAAGACTTCTCTACAGGGAACAGTAAGTTCAGATTTACAGTAGGGAATATAAGAACTAAATTAGAGTTCTCATGAGGGTAAAGCAAGCTTTGGATAATCACAAGAATCATCTTCAGCTCAGTCAAACGAGCAAGTTTCAATCAGAAGGCAACTTTAATTCTGTTTATCAGTTCCCACCACACCTATTTGGTAGAACCACCTCAGTCAGAGCCTAAGGAAGTGTTAGTTGGGAAGAGAACTCCCGGCGATGGCCCTGAGGGAAGCTGCACCCCACGGCGATGCCAAAAACGCGTGTTCCCTGTGAAGGTGTCCCCGCGGGGCTGTACCCCAGAGCCAGGTCGGGTATAAATCAGGTTAATGCCCTGTGAGGGGCCCGCCGGAGCCGGGGGCGACAGAGCCCCGAGCGCTGCGGGGAAGGGAGGGCGGGATCGCTGCCCTCCGCGCCTGTCCGCGCCCCTCCGCGCCTCTCCGCGCCCACCCTCGCAGCCTCAGCTCCGTCCTTCCCCCGTCAGACCTCGGGCTCAGAGGGAATGGGGGCGAACGGGGCAGTCCCGGGGGTGCGAGGGCGGCGGGCGCGGAGCGGGCGCGGATGCGCTGCGGATGCACTGCGGATGCGGGACCCCCAGCAGGGCGGTTGCGGCACGGCCTGAGAGTGCAATTAGCATTATCTTGATGAATTTCTAGGCAGAGAGTCCTTGCTGTGCCTTTCAGAAGTCGCAGGGCACTCTGTCCCCATCTGTTCCTTTATGATTATTACTTTACTTTTTTTTTTTAATAGTAATCGTTGACCTGATATAGATGACTGGGGGAAAGGGGGTGATGTGGCTCCTACAGCGTCAATCAAAACTCTTCCTCAAACCCTCCCCACACGACCACTTTCTATCTCCCAGCTGTACTGGCAAGATGTTCTTAGCCAAATACATGATTCTATTAATGAGCACTTATATTTGCTAAGGAATGCAAATTCTTTCTCTCCGTGTATTATTAGCTGTATCAGAATGTTTGTCCTTTCAGTCCTCTTTGAAGTTGAAGGAGGAAAGGCTGCTGTGTGGCACTGAGAAGAGAAAAAAATTGAGAGAGAGGAAAAAACACTTCCAACTCCTCCGGGTTTTTATTTGTTCTCTTGCCAAAACCGCCAAAGGTAGCAAAAGTTACAGAAATATTTAAAATCTGTGGTCTTTCCCCTCCAAATTAGATAGAATTTTTTCCCAACTGATCATTCCCTTTTCATAATAATGGGATCTAATGAACAGCCCGGTTTGAATTTGCTTTATAAAATAATCTCTCAGATGCTCTAGAGGATCTATTACTGGTCGGATGGAAATAAATCCAATTGTCTCCCCAAACACGAGAGCGGCTGTTTTCGGCGCTTTGGGCTACAAACGAGCCCCCTCTCCCCCTCCTCCGCCAGTCTGTGGCTGATGCAGTGATACTCCCGGGCAGCGCCGAGGCGCGGGGCTGAGCCCGGTGCCCGTTCCAGCCGGGAATTCCCCCGGGATGCGCAGTGCGCGGGGCCGAAGCGCCTCTCGCTGCGGGCTGGCAGCGGAGCGCGGGCGCGGACGGGATCCGCACCGCTGTGCGGGGCCGAGGTCCTCACCCAGCCCCGGGGCGGACACGGGTGGGGGCTCTCCGCAGTGAAGTTTTTATTCCAGATAAGCGGGAGGGGAAAAAAGGGGGCCCCTGCATCAGCTCAACTTTTGTCATGTATCACTTTTCCTCTTGAAAGGTGTTATAACAGCAATTCAATTACAGTAAATAGTGTACATCATCCTCACAGCTGGAAAATTCTGTAACTAACTGTGACCAAACGTTGCAAAGGAATATAGCTTAACCAGTATTACTTTTTTTTTTTTTCTGTTGCTGACCACAGGTTAATTAATTTCAAGGAGCTTAGTATATCTAAACAGAAACACACTGTGATGCTGGCAAGAAATCATAAAATATAAAACGTGGAATTAGGAAGATCATGTGGAATCTCCACAGCAGTGTTTGGTGCCTGGGAATAATTCTGGCTGTGCCCCTCGGCCGGCCCCCTCAGTTCCCGGTCCCCCAAACCCACTGGAGGCACCGAGCCCTCTGCAAACACCTCAGGGCACGCACTGGCATCCCGCAGTGGGACATTGACCGCGGCTGGGGCTGTGTGTGCCACCCACTGACACCCCCGCGCACCTTCAGCGAACCCCGCTTACGAGAGAAACACGCGCGGGGCTTTATATACACTACAGGCCATACCTATAGACTTTGGTTACACACTCCCTGCCAGCCCGGGACTAACCCCGTGCAGGAGGCAATGAGCGTCTCACATCAGGGCTGCAAGGTGCGCTCAGAAAGCGCGGTCCGAGAGCAGTCCTAAACCCCCCATGTGAAAAACCCGAGTGAAAGTCCCCGTGAGCCAAGCGCAGCTCCCTTTTCCAGTGACAGTAATACTAGCTGCCGTCTCCAGTTGCAATGGGGAAGATTTAAGGAGGATTTCATTGACTCGGAGTTACAGGAAAAGGTGTTGTGTGCCGTGGGAGGTGTTTTCAGCCCGACACCCGGGAGTGGGGTGGTTTCCACCTCTCCGTGCCCCGGCCCCCACCCGCAGAGGGCTGACCCCGACGCGGGGGGGCATGAGTGGGGGGAACAAGCGGTACCCCCAGAGAGGGGCCGGGATAGGGCCCCGGAATCTCATCCAGCACCCGGAGCCAGCTGGGACGGGATCCCGCTGCTTGCACTGAGCTCGTCCTGCGTGCTCGTGGGGCAGCGGGAGGGGGAGGCCGGAGGGTGGAGGCGGGGCAGGGAGGAAGATGGGATGGGGCATCCCGGTTTGGGGAATTGAAACTAACACACCTACCGCTCCCTCCCAAAATTACAGAGACCAGGATGAGAGCCAGGTGGATTTCCCTGAGGAAGGGAGACAGGATCGGACCCGTGCGCCAGCTCCTGCCCTGATTTCGGTGACTCCAAGCGAGCTGGAGTCACCGGGAGAGTTCCCATTAATTTCCACGTTCCTTAGCGAGCTGTTGGCCACGCTTCAAAAAATAAAAGAAAAAAAAAAAAAAAAAA
>VWZT01006076.1:410077-469103 GCA_013397055.1 Pachycephala philippinensis | reverse complement strand
TTTTTTTTTTTTTTTCTTCTTTTTTCTCCCCCCGCCCCTTCCCCCTGAATGTTAAAATCATAGAATCACAGAATGGTTGGGTTGGAAGAGACCTTAAAAATCATCTGGCCCCAACCCCGCTGCCATGGGCAGGGAACCTCCCATTAACCACATCGGGTTACTTAAAGCCCCATCCAACCTGGCTTTGGACACTTCCAGGGACCCAGGGACAGCCACAGCCTCTTGGGCATCCTGTTCCAGTGCCCCACTGCACTCACAGGGAAGAATTTCTTCCTAATATCCAGTCTAAACCTCCTCTCTGAGTTTGGATCCATTCTCCAGATAAGCCAGTTATTTTTGAGTCTGTTGAACCCAACCCAGGGATCTTTCCACTGGAGACCCCTCCTCCTTCTTCCACCCCTTGCCACAGCACTGGGATGACACAAGTCCCACCACGAGCTCCAGCCCACCCTTGGTTCATCTTTTCTTGTGTCCCAGGTGTTGTGCACCATCACCTGGAGGTTTCCTTCCTGCTGGGGTAGCTGGGTCACTGATTTTCATTTAGAAAATCGCTCAGACAACACTGTGATTCTGTAGTTGCCCTTAAAACCTCTCAGATTTAGTTTCCATTAAGCTTTTTCATTCCCTCTGCCTCTAACGATACGCAGGAATTCTGTTTAGCTCTGCAAACAGATGAATAAAATCCTGCAGGAGGGCCCATATAGGAACTGCAGCTGGACTGGGGCTTTTGCATTCCTCCCAGGACACCCCTGAAAGCTGTAAATGTTTGCAGTCCCTGGAGGAGAAGTGCTTATTGTCCTTGTCTGCCAGGGGTGTGTTATAACATCCTATAAATTGCAGGTGAAACCTAAGGGAGTAATTGCTGCTGGTTATTTTCAAATGTACTGGAGCTTGCAAATGAAAAAGCAATGTCCCATAAAAACTGGGAGCGTGAATAATTAAAGAGGTAGCATGGGACAAATAAACTTAAGGAATGAAAAGCATAGGACAGAAAGGAAAAAGAGTTATGAGAGAGCAGGAGGAAGTTAAGGGCAACACTAGTCTGGCATGCTTTCCAAAAGATGCAATTATTTCTGCAGGAAGTGTTACTCTGCAAGCTGGCACATCAGAAAATAATGCCTCTATTAATAAAGGATTGAAACTGTTGAAGACTGCACTTTTAGCCCTTAAAGTAACAATAATCCATCTCTAAACCCAAACCTCTATGTGGTAACCAAATGAAAAATTCCTCTATTTTTATTAAAGCAAGGAATATTAACTAGGACTTGGAATAATTTAATTTTGAAATAAATTTATTGTATGAGTATTGGTGGGTCACAGATTCCATAGAGAAAGATTTTAAGCCTTTAGGAATTTTGTCACCACCTCAATATGGTGAGAAAAACACTTCACTGGCAATCAGTGTCTATTGGAAAACTGCAATTTTACCTGCTTTTACCTACAAGAAAAGTGTGGCAGGTTACTTCCTTTTCATTACTGCCTAAACTACATGGAACTACACCCAGGCATTTGCTACAAATCCTGGTTTGCTGGCCTGCCAAATCCCAGGGGTCCAGTGGCTGAGGGGATTTTAAGTGCCTAAGGATGAGGGAACTCTAAAATGTTTTACTTCAGGTATCTCAGTTTTGCATCTGCAAAAAACCAAGTGACTCTGTTCTTTCTTTAGTGATTAATCGAAGATTTGGGGTGCAGAACCCTTCTGAAATATCGCTCCTGATTTTATCCTGCACCCATTCATTCTGTAATTTGAAATCTTAGAGAAAAACTTACACAGTATTAATCTTCACTCTGGATTCTCGTGAGGCTGTAAGACCCTTTGGTGATAAGCACGACAGGAAATCTACTCAGGAAACAAATGGCACTGAAAGGAGCAGGTGAATGCATCTACAGGGTCTTATTCTTGTCTTATCATCACAAAATCCAGTCAGCAGAGGAAGTTTATGGGCTAACACAGTTAAAACTACACCAGAGCAAGCTCCTGCTTGCCCTCTGAGCCGCGGCACCAACAGAGAGATTTTCTGTGTACACCCCACTTGACTCACAAATGAGCAAAAGTGTCATTGCAGCTCTCGTAGGAATTTAATTTACGTGTTTTCTGCTTGCCCACAAATGGCCAACAGTGGATTTTCAATCCTGCTAGGACCAGTCCAAGGAGTTTAATGATTTGAAACGGAGGCAGAGTTTGCAAGGCAGGGAGAGAACGCTGGACTAAATCTTTGCTTGTAGAGCTCACAAGGACTTAAAAAAACCAAACCTCCTACATAAAATGTGCAACTGATGTCTAATTTTACCTAAGACTCGGGGCAGACAGGAACATGCACATGGACAACAGGGGCAGCAGTGTGGAAGAGCTGTTATTTAACTCTCCCATAATTCACCATTATGTCTATTACACCATTAAATTATGCCTGTGCCATGATTTAAGTCACCCATAATTCACTATGTGCCTGTGCCATAATTCAGGGAGAAACTCAGCATCCTGTGTGGTGGTGGCATGAAGAGGAATGTGGAGAAATAGAGATGTAAATGTGTATTGTAATACAATTACTATTGATTTTTTTTTTCTCTCTCTTCTAGTATACCTTGACTGTCTTTGTGAAACCCAGGAGCCAATACTTAAAACAAGATGAGAACTTTCAGATATTTATTTTGTGGATATAAAGGATTAAAATCACCTTCCCCAAGAGATGAAAAGCAAGCATTGATTACTTTTAGCTGATAAGGTGGACAACCTGTAAAGCTTGTGAGTCTGGGACATTGCTGGCCTGCTAAACAACACAAAGGTGGGGCTCATTTGTGTGTTTTTCTTCTGCTTTGTTAGTTCAGAGGAACATGTGGAAAATACATTGAATTGCACTTCACCCAGATAGAAGACAGATACATCAGCAGTCAAAAATCAATATAAACCACCAGCCTAGAGAATGTTCAAGATGTCCAGCAATAAAGAGAATCTTATACAGTAAGAATACAGAAAGCTGAAAGTAATGTTAAATTTACAATTAAAAAGCACTCAATGGGAAAGTAAATAGTATTCCTACTCATAGTACTTCAGAACAATTCTGGGTGCATGAAAAGAAAGAATTTGAACAATCACAATACCTTGTTTGTTCATAAAAAGCAGTCTTACCTAGCTACCAGCTATAAAAATCCAATACTGTAATATTTGTGTAGGTACTGGCAGCACAGATCCTTGTATTCTTTACAATAACCTGTATTTCTGGGGAAATGCTATTGAATTCCCTAGACAAACAAACGAGTCAAGGTATAGGCAAGTGGTACTTGTCAGCCTCTAGAAGGAAAAAAAAAAAAGAAAAAGACCCCACAAGCCATTTATTTTTAAAGAGTTTGTTTTGGTGGAGAAAGGGAAGAATAGTTAATGTTTACTGTTTAAGTGGCACATTCTCCTGAAAAATTACACTGAGCACTTGCATTGTCAACCTTCACATATTTGTCTACACTTCACTGTCATTATCAAAAAAAGCCGTATTTTTGCAATAAATTCTTACTTTTGTGCTTCACACACGAAGTTAAAAGCTGTTTTGTCTAAACAGGCCAGTTTTCATGGGCAAAGATGAGCAAGAGAAGTGTGAATAAACAGTTTTGCACTTTTGGATTCAATGAGCCTGAAGTCCGGAGGGTGCTCTGAAGATGATGGTGTGAAAAACGAGGTTCACTCTCCTGTTAAAATTTTAAAAGTTTAATAAAGGACAATAGAGGACAAAGACAATAAAGCAAAAAAATACAGCGCTGGGTGCCCTTGGCTCTCAGCCAAGAACACCCCTGCTATTTCAGGGACACCCTTTACATACCTTTACTATTGCATCAGTCTAATGCATATTCATAAACAATTATACATATTCAAACATTTTCCCAAACTAGTTTACATGTTCCAGGAACTGTTTAGCATGGCTCCTCCTTGGATCTGCCTTTTTAGAGCATGCACATTTCTTGGCTGCGGTTTTGGTCAGTTTTTGTTATCACCCCCAGCCTGGGCTCTGGTCTGTGGTTTCTGTAGATGGTGTTTGCTGATAGCTGCATGTCCGTGGCAGGGGTCTTCATCATATATTCATTGTTATCCAACCGAGCAGACAGTTCTATTACCACAAGCATAACTATCTCAGCTATTTTACTACTGTCTAAGTCTAATTAACAGAAATAAAGTCACCAGTTATTGTTACAAAAACTACATCTTTATAGCAAAGCTACTTTAACATTATACACACATGGCATCCATTTTAATATTTGCGGAAAGCCAATATTATAATGTGTATTTTTCACAGCCTGTAGTCCGGAGGGTGCTCTGAAGGTGATGGTAATTTCAAGAGCATAAGAGACGTTTAGGCACAAGAAAAAGAATGAACAGTTGTAGAGTGAGCAGAGCTGTGTAATAATGGAATCATGGAATGGTTTGGGTTGGAAGGGACCTTAAAGACCATCTCATTCCACCCTCTCCATGGGCAGGGACACCTTCCCCTGTCCCAGGCTGCTCCAAGCCCCAGTGTCCAGCCTGGCCTTGGGCACTGCCAGGGATCCAGGGGCAGCCACAGCTGCTCTGGGCACCCTGTGCCAGTAATGGAGAGACTTCACTGAATATCAGGGCAGAAATAAGGAAAACCTGCCAGCTTTGAAGGAAAAATATTAAACAGTTGGTGCCACTCCACCTTACTTGACCGATGCCCTTAATTTACAACATACACAATAAATACACCGTGCTGCCTTTAAAAAGCTCAGGGCTTAAAATAAGGGACTTCTTAAAGAGGCTTCTAGGTGGAGAGAAGAGGGAGATGATCAGCGATCAGAAGACCCTAAGCTAAGGGCCTTTGAGGTGGGATATTTAAAAAAGAAAATGAAAGTAGTTTTAATGGGATTCGGGCAAGAAACAGAAACTGCTGAGAGGGCTCCAGGAGCTGGAAAACGCCCCTTGGGCTCCACCTGGCGGGGAAAGAACGAGGAGCAGGGTGGGGAACAGGGACAGGGATTAGGGACAGGGATTTGTGTCCCTTCCCCGCCCGCAGCCCAGGGCACAGCAACAGCCCAAGGTGTGACCCGAATCCACCCCAAACCAGCAGCAGCTTCACCTTCTCAGCTTCATGCTTTCTCTGCTCGATTCTGCCCCACGCTGAAATGAAAAGCGGAAGCAGGAACATCTGTTATTCGGGAATAAGCAGGGAAAAATCACCTCGGAGCTAAACTTGCCCGAGGTTTAAACTCCCCCTCCTGCCAAGGTTAGATGGGATCTAAAGCAGCTCTGCTTTCCCCGCAGAGCCTCAGCCAGGAGTTGGAATTGAGAGTCACAGGAGGAATCTGGACGGATATCACTTACCAGGTTTGAAGTTCAGCTTAACAGGATTTAAAAAGACACACAGAATAGGTTGAAAGAATTAATAATTTATTTTACGCAGCAAAAAATTTGATTTTTTTACATAGTGTTTATCTGAAAATGGCAAGACCTGAAAGTACAAAGTATCAGTTTTTGGAAAATTGAGTAATGAGGCTTGACAGTAAGTGGGATAGAGATCCTAACATAACCTGAAATCGAATTAGAAAGACTAGACTCCTTTTTTTCAAAGTTTTGATCCCATTTTCTTTTCAGTCAATGTTAAAAACATTGTCTAATAAAAAAACAAACCAAAACAAAACAACAGGTGAAGAAATGCCTCTCTAAGTTGGAATAATTTCCTTAAAGGTGAAATCCTTTCCACACTTCCTGAATAACTATCAAATAACAGTTAATGTAGTGTTAAAAGCCGTAAAAGATCTCTGCATCTCCGTATAAAATTTGCAATAAAAAATGTGAAATGCCTGTTTCACGTAAGTCTTAAACACTGAACTTTGTAGAGTTTATGCACACACACAGAGTATTGGCTACCAAAGCAATTTTTTTCCAGCACATATTGCAGAATCCACGCCTTTGTGCTATCAAGAAATTGTTAGTTGTCTTTTTATTACCTCTTCAACATTGTCAAGTCCATTCTTTCACCACAGAATTTTCCAAAGGACAGCCATGCTGCAAATACAGCCATTTAAACATTCAGCTCTATATTCCGTCTCTGAAAACACAGGAATAAACATGCCCTTTGCAGGTTTGACTTGGCCCTGTGAAAATTTCCCTCATCCAAGGGGCACAGGATGAGAGGATTGTTACAAAGTCCTTTATTCAAGTGTTTTGCCTAAGTACACACTCTAAAATCAGAGCAAACTCAGTTGCTCAGCTGGAGTTGTTTTTAGGACAAAAAAATGTCATGGAAGGAGCTCTCACAGCTCCTTGTGGTCCTCCTCTCCACCCCTGTATTTCCCAAGGGCAGAGAAAAAGGAGAATTGTACAGGACCAGGGAGTATTTCCAAGTGGGAAGTGAAAGAAGTCCAGGGAACGTGGTCAAATGCACAAAGGAATTCTTGGCACACAGAAAAATTCAGGGACCATTGGCACAGGTAAAGTTTTGGCTCCAATTCTTCTCCTAATGGCACTGCAAGTATTTTCAACCTACAATTAATTTTTAAAGTGTTAAGGAACTACTTTAAAACAGGTCTGTGAATGGTAAACAAGAAAAATGTATCTTTTGTTAGAAGGCTGAATTTGGAATATGGAGGTCTTCAGCTTTTAGGAACTTTTTTTTTTTGGGAAAGAGAGTGGGTGAATGGCCTGGAAGTCAAATCAGACAAATCAGATTTACAGCCAGAAAATAAGTAGGACAGCAAACATACTAAAATACATTTATTTTAAGTGTTTGTTATCAATTAAAAAAAAAAAAAAGAGAACACTTATTGAGGGCTACTTCTTTTAAAATTCTGAAAATTACCTTTTGTGTTTTACTTTTTGCCTAACTCCAAAGAAATTCTGCGTGTGCCTTCATAGTCTAATCGAAAATTCCCAGTGTTTCAAAGACCACCTGACCACAAAGATCCGGCCAAATTCAAACCATTCTTATATCACCACTGCACAGTCACTGATGTGAGCAGGTTTTATGATATCCTGTCCTGCTGCTTACAAACAGGCCACTGCTGGGGGTGAGAAACAGCATTGTTATACGTGTTATATAACACATCTATAGTGCCCTGCTATATGGAGAGGGGAATATTCAGCAGCTGGGCAATGATCCTACCTAAAGATGATCATTCCCCTTGTTCACCTGGGAGTGGATCATTCCCAGTAGCACCAAAAGGCATTTTTAAGTGCTGGTTTCCAAAATACTCAGGCGAGTGGATCCTTGCCAAAGGAAATGGGGACTGACTGATGTTGCACCCACAGCGGCTTCTCAGCGGCTGCCGTCGCTCTGTGGCTTCTTTGTTTTGGATCCATCTCCTGCAGAAGTTTGGCTGAAGCCAAGTATTTCTGCTAGCATTCCCCAAGAGCCATAACCAGGATGCTGGATTACTCACCAGCCTGGATTAGCATCCAATTAGGCCTCAAAAGCCAGCAAATGTTAACTGGCTCAGAAGATTGCTTGTATCCCATTACCAGCCTGTCTTCACTTCTCTGAACGCCAGCAAGGACTTCAGCAGCCAGAAGTGAACAATTTATCAATCAGAGAGTCAAGTTTGACAGCACTGATGTCTTGGTAAAAAGTACAGTACTTCTTAAAAGGATCAACCTGTTATGCTCTTTCAATTTTTAATGAAGATAAAGGCATTCTATTTATTTTTTTCCCATAATTTCCTTTACTTGCTCCTCCACAGGTCACTGTACCAACACCCTCCATTACACAGCTCATATTGCTATTTATATTCGTGGCTGAGATGAGGATATGACAACCAACCAGCCCAGCTGCTGGAAGCCCCTACAGAAATCAAAGAAACTTCCAGCAGCACAATCGTTTTGTAATATCGGAAAATTTAAAGACTTCTCTCTGTCTCTCTTTCTCTGGAAATGTGCTGTGTTAAGCAACTCTCACAAGCCCTTTAATATTTAAAAGGAAAAGGTTGGCAGACAAGTGTCTCATCCTTCAGTGAGACAAGCCAATACACAGCAAGGAACTGGGCAGGGTACTCATAGGTTGACTTTAGCTGATAAATTTAACATTTGTTGAGCACAAGAGATACCAAAACCCCTTGACAGGCTGCATTTAGGTTGATCCAACACGCACATCCTAAACACAATCCTTCACCTTAAAAACGGAACAATCCCCTCTACCTAACTTCTTTCACAGCACCTGAACAAAAGCCTTGTTAAAACGCCTCATCTATTCCCCTCAGCATTTAAACTGCACCAAAAAAACCACGATGATATTTCTGAAACTTGCGAAGGCAGCGGGATAGAATTAACCTATTCCCAGGGCTGGGCTCAGGTTTAACCACTCGACCTCAAACCACACCCCCTCAAACCCCTGGCGATCGCACCGCTGGTATCGAATTACCTGCAGGGCTGCAGCCAGGGGAACGCGGCTTTCTGACACTTTTCCTGGGACGTGGTGTTACATTCCCACCAGAGGAGTGCTGGCTCAGCAAGAATTATGGATACGTGTACAAGGGATGGTTTGGAGTGCTGTGATTTGGAGCATCCTGTCTTCCACAATAAATAAATGATATTTTTCAGTACCATCTTTACTCAATGCTCTGGGGTTTTTTCACTCCTCTTCCTTCCTTTTTTTTTTTTTTAAGGTGTGGTTTATTCTTACACTTCAAGTTGGTTAACAGGAGCATAAAGTATCTCACAACATATATATTTTTCAAAAATATATCAGGGAGAGAGATCACTGTGAGTTACCAAGTGACTACACTTGGTTATAACGCAGTTTATCACTGTGTTTCATCTTCCACACAAAACTGCTCAAGAGCATTATTTTTCTTAATGTTTTGTAGGCTAGAAATGAACCCTCGAGGGTTTCTGTTGCTCTCCTTGTTGCCAGAGCAACAAAGCAATGCTCACCTGAATATCTGCCAGTGTAAGTATCAATTCACAAGCCCAGATGAAGTCTGTGCTGCTCGCAGGTGTCACTCACAGCATTTTTACTACAAGCCACGTTTTTAGTGTGAAGGAATGCCAGGAAAACTCAAGAATGTATCAGTATTTCACTTGTGCTACTTGGTTATTGCTCCTCTTCATTCAAGTGTTTCTCTTAAAATATCTCGACCAATGACACTCAAAGGGAAAGGGTAATACTTAAATCTTTTATATGAAATCCAGTGCACTAAGGAGACTTTGTTAATCAACTCAGAAGAAATCTCAGTCGTCATTAAAAACCCTACTCAGAACCTTTCAGTAAAAATTCCTTCCTAAAACTCATTGTGGTGAGGAGGTAAGAGGTTCTGGGGTGAGGGGAACAGTGATGAAACTTTTTAAGAGCATACAAATTGCTTTTACTCTCTGAATTGAAAGAGGTTTTATTGTTTAACACGGTATCCATCCAAAATCCACACGGTGTTTCTGTTTGAAACAAGTGACAGAAGAATAACTTCTATTGGCATACTGTAGAAAAAGAAGGAATACAACTCTGAAGTTATTTGTTATGTGTAAAACCAAACCCTGGAGCACGATGTGGAACTCTTAATTAAAAGATATTAAGAAAACGATATGGAAAATAGAACACTGAGAAAACAGCTAAGCTCTATGGCTTATTTCTTGTAATTCACCATTTTTCTCCTCTTAAAAACTGAGGCAGAGGAAGGAGACAAACTCAAATTTCCCTCCTGTTTCCAACTCCAAATTCCAAGAGAAATAATTTTCAGATGTTGGATCACAGCATCAATTATTTTACTCTACTGAGCCAAGCAATCTGAAAGTGCAAGAACTGAAAAGAAAACCACAGGCACTTCCAGTTATGACGTGAAAGACACAAGTTAGTTAAAAAAAAACCCCACAGTGTTTTATTTTCACACACATGACGTGCACCTCTGTAAATGCACCATTCCTGGAAAAAAAAAATTAAAAAATCTTTCCTTATTCCATGCAGAGTCAGATGCAGAGGCAGTGTGAATCAGAGCTATATGAAGGGATTTTGGGCAGAAAATCATCTAGGCAAGGGATTGGGAAATTCAGACCTAAGTTTGTTTTTTTTTTTCTTCATTTCCCATACAGATATGCAAACTGCTCTGCTATCAAAATGCAAGGAATATTTTTTCCTTTTTTTTCTAAATTTATATAAAAAAAATCCTCAACCTTGCATTGTTTATCTTCCCAATCCAAACACTTCCCAGTGTTACAGAGAAGCCGTGGAGGTCCTGCAGCTAGAGAAAAGAAAAGAAAAATTGTCCTATCTGCAAAGAAAACACCTCGTTCTGACCTCAGCATGACGATCTGCACTTGCAGAATGGAAGCCTGGCCAAATCCATTCTGCCCTGCTCTCTCCCCTGTTGTTTCCAGTCCCACCGTGTGTTTGTTTGCAGCCAGGCAGGACACACACACTTTTCATCTGATTGACACCAAACTGAACACCTCCGACTGCTGCCCAAGCTGGAAAAACAAGCCAGCATAAAGACTTTCACTTCACAGCCTGTCCATAAAGACAGGTACTTCTCCCTTGGATTTCTAGGTCGCTGAGCTCAGCCAAATTAAAACAAAAAAAGCTGTCTTTCTTAGTTTTCTTTTTGTTACACGCTCTCTAGAAATACAGCAGAACACAGACCTTGCTCTCTTGTCTGTCCACACATATGCAGATCAGCCTTTTCTAAATACCAAACTCAACTCAGGAAAAAACAACAAACCCCACATCACGGGGGGAAACTGAAAGGTTTCTTTTCTTTTTTTTTTTTTTGTGCACCGAAGTGGAAAGTCATGAAGTATTAACTTTTATAAAATCCAAAAAAATTTCCAAGCCGAGCAGTTCCGTTTGGTTGTATGGAGCATCTTTGTGCTTCAAGACCAGTTCTAATCAACACACTCACCAGTGGTAGCATCCTTGTAAATTAAGAGAGGTAGTTCTTGTTTTACTCTAAGGCTGAACAAGTTTGTTTCCCCGTTTTCACCACCTTGGACTATTTTGTTACAATTCTCAGGGAGGGTGACCCTCTCAAGTGGCAGCAGTCATCTTGAGGGAAAGAAACCACAAACCACCATTTCTTCTTGATCTTACTTGCTTTTCTCTGCTGCTTAAGTCTGGCTTTTCTCCCTCCCCCACACCATAAGCACAGTTTCAAAATAAACTGATGTAAACAGAAAGCAGTATTCATTTAATGCAATTAATAAGAAAGATTATTAATTTTTTTTTCTCTTTTTCTACAGTCAGGGCTCGATTAGTTAGAAAATACTGACAGCTCCTTTTTTTTTTGTGAAAGAGAGATGGACAATTCTGTTCAGACAGTGGAAGAACATCACGGTGTGGTTTTTTATCTTTGTTTTTTTGTAACTTTTTTTAACTTTTTTTTTTTTCTAAAGAAGGTACTGTAGAGACCATAAAGGCTCATTGTACTGCAGTAGCAAATCCAGTACCGTAGCACTTCAGAGGTGGTTAACAGTGCTTTGGTTCAGAACCGGTGTTAGAAAATAAAGCTATAAAAGTCACGATGCAGGATATTTGGTGGGATTTTCAACAGCGACTTGTAAGGAACGTAGAAAGGACTGAGAAGGCGTTGGCTTCTTCCCCTTGGCAGAGCTCTTTTGTCCTTGGTGCTGTTTTCAGTCTCAGTTTCCAGGACGTGGCCTCTCATTTCCAGCGGTGGCGCACGAGGGAGGACTCGTCGTTGACCACGTCGTTGTCCGTGTAGCGGTGCTGGCAGCGGGGCGGGATGAGCAGCAGCACGATCAGGACCAGCAGGATGATCCCACACAGGCTCATCAGGGCGTAGGAGGCGATCCACAGCACGGGCTCGTGGAAGGAAACGCTGGAAACGCAGTTGCTGGCCACGTCTGCCGTGGTGAAAGGGCCTTCGATCTCCGACACGAGAGCGCCGTCAACTTCTGGGGAGGTACAGGAAGGAAAGGATCAGCTCTACAGACACCGTTTAAAAATACTTCTCTATCCCTCTCCCTCTGTCATCACACATCTCGGCACACTCATGTTTTACTGCATTTCTCATTGCAATGAAAATGCAAGAATCCCGTGTTTATAAAAAGGGACTTTCAAGCATAAGGAGACCGTGACACTCCCACATCTCCACAGGCTGCCTAGGAGAGAACAGACATTTCCATCAGTCAAAGCCCAAACCAACGGAGCACTTTTTTGCCTCTGGACTTTCAGAAATGTCCATATAAATATCCTACAACTGGTGTAGGGCAGAGCCTGGGCAGTTTTTTGCTTGTTTCTGGCATTTCCAACACCTGGAACAGCACCTCAGATGATTCTTTGATCTTCTGTGTTTGCTGTCTTCTTAGGGAGCAGCAGGAAGGTTCATCAGCTTCAGAGATACCTTAAAGGACTTTATCCTAAACACGAGGTGCAGCGTGGAAAGCAGCATATATATACTTGTGTGGGTGAAAATCCAGAAGGAAGGGGAGGTGAGGCAGGAGAGCTGGGTGACGGCTGTCCATGAAAGGGGAGTGGAGGAGAGGAAGGTCAGTGTCAGGAATGAGGAACAGGGATAATGAAGGAGCAATGGTGTTGGGCAGGGAGAACTAACCCAGCAGCTCAAAAAATGATGACAAAGTTAAGGCAAGAAGCAGTCATAATTCACTTCTCTAGTCAGCCACTTCCAAGACACATCTGAGGTTTTTTTTATAAACGCCTCAGTTTTAACTGTCCTGCTCAATTTCTCACGCATTTTATATACAGGCACACTCTTGCCTAATTGGAAGTGATCCCATCTACTGAAAACTGTATATCTTATTTTCACATATCTTACTCATGACTGCTGAAACCATGTTTGAAGAGATTACCATAAAGTACCCCTTGGAAGGAAAAAGGGAGCCTGGATTTTGCAAAGGCAGAAAGGTGGTCTTTAAGGTTCTTTGTGGACGAAAAAAATGAAGGATAGGTTGGTTGCTTTATCTGCGTAGCTTTTTGTCATCATTCAGTCAGTCCCTGGCCTCATATGACCTTGTATTATTTTAAGATTAAGGTTTTGTTAGACTTAATTCAACTTAATTGTGGGCTGGTGTTGAAAGGGACAATCCTGCGCCCTCACTCCTGTCCCTCAGAGCCCCTTCTGTGTTGGTGGAGGGAATGGGAGGCTGCAATTCGCAGATCAGATGGGAAACCAACCTTCACAACAAACAAAATGCCCAAACAAGGAATTTTCTGTGGCATCACTCATCTGAACCAACCCCTTCTCCACCCCTAAGTGTGGGACGCCTCCTTTAGCAGGAATACGCCGCGAGAGCGAACCGGGGGAACCCGAGGCTGCACCCACGAGGACCCTGGCACTGGTGAATAACCAAGCACCCACTCCCTAAACCCCTTACATGGTAAAATTCTGCCTAGAAGGTCTGTGGCAGAAATCCTTTTTTGTCCAGAGCCCCAGGATTTCACTTTGTGTGCCATGGAATTATTTCTTCTGGACATCTCACCCCCTCACACCGTTTGTTTGTCCCTATCAAGTTCTGCAGCAACACCAAACTCAACCACATTTAACACCAATGTGAAATTCAAGGCCTAAGTATCATTACTTAGCAGTATTTTGAAAAAGTGGGGGAGAAGAAAAAGCAGTACAATTTCCCACCTTGGAAATAGCTTTGAAAATAAACAGTCTCTAATTACTCATTATTTGGCTTGAGCAGAGTAATTACTCCTATTAAAGAAGACAACACAAAACTGTTGCCACAGTGGCTGACATTTTAAATTGCATTTTGAGAATGCTTGATAGCAGCACAGCCTCTGCTTTCTTCCCTCCAAAAGGGAAAAAAGTTTTCCCTCACACTCTTCCACCCCCAGAGAAATAGAGAGGAAATTTGCCTAAATTGTTCAAAGAAGCCCTTAACATAAACTAACAGTCACACACACTCAGCATATTACACATTAACTGAATTAGAGTATTTTGGTGTATTATTTTAGAATATCTGGTGGTACCTAACTACAATACGTTTATAACCTTGAATAAATGAGATTTTCTTCACTGTTGGTGATTACAGGACAAAAAAGGCACCTCTGGAAAAAAGCTATTTTCTAACATTTGTGTAGAACTCAACACACTCTGGCTCGCCCACTTGGATGGTTACAAAGGAAATAAACCTGGAATTAGATCAAATTCATCATAAAATTGTAAAGTACAGCTTGAAAGGGGCCCCTGGAAGTCACCTAGACCAGGATCCTACCCAGAGCAGGACTGTCAGGATCAATAGATCAGTTCTGCTGCAGATTTATCCAGCCAGGCCTTGTAAAACCCTGAGGATGGGGACCCTGTTTCAGTGCTGTACCACCCTCCTGGTGAAGAAAAAACTCCTCATGTCCAACATTCCTGAATGTCCCGGGTGGATGTTGCTCTTTGTTATGTAATTTCACTTTCACTTACCTTGGCTTGCATTCAGTTTAGGGCCTACCAAAACTCCAGTTCTTTTCCTGCAGGGCTGTTTGTTTTTTTTCTTTGTTTGGGTTGAAAGGGACCTTAAAGATTATCTAGTTTTAACCCCCTGCCATGGGCAGGGAACTTTCCATTAGATCAGGCTGTTCAAAGCCTCATCCAACCTGGCCTTGAATATTTCCAGGTTGTTCCACTAAAACCAACTTGTTGCTGTGAACATCCTGTCTCAAGAAGGGACCTGATCCAAAAATCTGTCCTAGTCATCCTGTAAACAGTAGGTTATCAAGAGGCAACTTGAAATTATTTGTCTGAGTAAGGGTTTCATGTAATGAGGAAAAGGCAAATTTCCTGCTGCAATGGAGTATCTTCCTGCAGCCATCTAACTTTCCTCATTCTTGGTACATCCTGGAGAATGAAAATGGCCCAAGGAATTTGTGGGATAAGCCAGTTCTCATCTCTAGCCAAGTCTGAAAAGTAACCTGGAAGTTCAGTGAAATTAAGGTTTTTAGTCCTGTTCCCTTAATTATTGCATTCATCACGTACAGCTCTCACCCCTTATAAAAACACGGATTTAACTTAATGTTCACTCTAAGAAAGCAAAGGTCATTGCAAAGCCACACCGAACGGTCTCTAACATTTCTCCATTTCTGAAGATTCAAGCCATCAGCAAATCAGTTTAATTTAAGCCCACGAACAGCCTAGAAGGCTCCAAATAAAGGGCATTAATATAGTTGCCATGGAGGGCATGGCTGGCCTCCACGGGAAGCCAGTTAGGCAGCTTAATCCCTCATCCACCACTCGCAGCCGTGGCTCTCTGATGAAAGTGCTGTTAAATATGGAAACCACAAGCTGGGAAGAAGTGAAATTCAGCATAACTGGCACATCCAGAGGAATGTCATCTGCCCCATGCCAGTGGAATCTGACAGCTCCGTGCATCCTGTCCCAGCCCATCAGCTGATTCCTCGGGAAGCCGAGTTCCCGTGATGCTGGGTTAGACATATGCAGAAAACGTGGATGAGGAGACAAGGAGGAATGGTCTTGGAGCACCAGCTGGGGGGAATCATGTGTCCAAGCTCATGTAAAATCCAGTGGCAGCTCTATTCAGCAAGCTCAGTTCCTCCTCTCTGGCAGAACTCCGTGAAGTGGCCAAACTACGCTTGCAGGTAGCAATATTAACACCAAGGTGTTATTATGGTTCCCCGATTATTTTTCTCGACAAAGAAGGGCTG
Source organism: Pachycephala philippinensis (assembly GCA_013397055.1). Classification (NCBI taxonomy): domain Eukaryota; kingdom Metazoa; phylum Chordata; class Aves; order Passeriformes; genus Pachycephala; species Pachycephala philippinensis. The sequence goes on along the minus strand of VWZT01006076.1, from coordinate 453,546 downwards.
TCAAAGCAGTTCTTATGCACAGCAGCTGCCTCGTGTCCCCTGCTGACCACACGTGGTCAATATGTCCTGTCAAATGCCCCCTCCTCCCCCCAGTGATGGCTGCAGTGGGACAGGGACAGGAGGCAGCTCCACACTTGCTCCAGCTGCAGTCAGGAGGCACCAGGAAGAATGAAAAGCAGGGAAACCTGGCCTGCAGTATTTGTCCAGTTACACTCTCCTGCCAGAAGCATTCATAAAGTGCCTTTCTACACTGCATGGCACCTCACAGGGGTGTCCATTAAGCAACTTATATCAATATACAGATTTTCCTTGGGAGCGAGCTAAAACCCGACAAGTCTGAGCCCGTTAACAATGGGGAGATTAAAAAAAAAAGCTTTAAAATTGCCCTAGAGCTACAACTCAGCCAGCCAGCATCTCTCTTTTCCCCCTCTATTACCTGATTAAATTAAACATTCCAGTACTAACTACCTTCACCCTCTCCAAGACCTTAAAGAAGCACTGTCAGTTCCAGCCCCTTTCTCATGCAAACCTCAGGTGAGACAATGTTTTTCAGGGCACAGACCACTCCTGTTCAGGACAGAACCCTGCATATGGGTGCACATCCTCCCCCTCCTCTCCCACTTGGGTGTTCTTGTGATGTCAAAGCAATGTCTGAACAGCAAAGAGAGGAAACCCCAAAACTTTTGGGTTTAGCTGCCCTTGGTGAGAAAAGAGTAATCATGGAAGTTACCCAGCACAGTAAAATCAGCCAAAAATGATGAGCTCTTTCACATCTCCTCAGCAGCTAGTTAAAAAATTAATGGCTTTCTGCTTACACTGAGAAAAGTGTTTGTTTAGAACCAACACAAACACTACAAGTCTTAATATGAGCCCCATTTTCACCTCAGCTCTTTCCTTGAGAATTTCTGAGGGGCTGAACAGGCTCAATTTACATTAAGAGAAGAGTGTGAGTAAGGCACTTCACTGCACACTGCAAGAGCTGGTTGAAGAACCCATTTATGCACAGCTTTGAGCAGGAACTAGCCCAAAATGAAGCTGCATTAAAACCAGGGACTCATTTGATGTAACTGTTGGGGAAACTGCACACACAGACAGATGTCCCAGAAAGATCATCTCTGTGAGAGGGAAGAACCCGGCACAGATCCCCAGAGCTGAGGCTGATTCACTTCGTGCCAAAAGATGTTGCAATACAGTTGGTTTCCTTTTTTTTTTAAATTTCCCTTCCTTTGAAATGTGAATAGCTTGGAATTTCTTTAAAATACACCCTTCACACTGAGGGACACTTTTGACACCGCACTTTTCCCCAACAGGTAAGTGGCAAAGGTGTTTCTCTGATTTTCCTCACTCAGGTCCTGAGGAATTTTATTTCTTACCTGCACAGGGACTCACTGCAAAGCCCACTCTCCTCCGGGCTCTGTCAAAGATGACATAGAACCCTTCCATGACTGTAGCACCAATGACCAGAGCATTCGTGGAGGAGGAGATGCCGAATCGGTAGCACTGCAAATTATCTCCTATCACAAGGATGGGTTGAATATAAAGCTGTTAAAAAGAAAATTTAAAAAAAATAAAAATAAATTTAAAAAAAGGAAGCCAGAGTGTAAAAAGCAACACCTCACAGCAGGCAGAAGTTCAGATTTTTTTTCATTTTTATAGTTCAAGCATGCAAATCCCACTGGAAATAGAGAATAGATAGGAGCAAACAGATTTCTGTACATGATTTAGAACTGGTCAAAGCTTACAGGCAGGTAAGAGGTAAAGCTTGTGGATTTTAAGATAAATATGAACATGGTCAGTCACGACATGCAGGTCCAGCAAATTTTCACAATTCTCCCTTTTTACCATATTTTCCATAAGGGAAGGATGGCTAAGGAAGAACTTGGGATATGAACTCAAATTAGAGAATAATTTAGTTATTAAAAAGTTGTTAGGATGGAGTTGATTCAAGAAGCATTCAGTGCCAGCTTCGAGGTTCTAGATTTTATAAATTCAAGTCACATTTCATCCCTTGTCTCCTCGGGGAAGATGAATGATTGCCAAGCTACATGATCAATACAGAAAAAGCTTATCATAAGGCTTTACTATATTTCAAGTTAAAATGTACTTAATAGGTTCATTCTTTCCTTTGCTCCTGCCTGTCCCCTGAGGTAAAAGAATGTATTAGTAATGTTGGAGGATACCAGCCTGTACTGCAACTTATGCTGGGAGGAGAAGCCAGGGAAGAAAAACAAAAGTGGCACATTATATTCTAAAAGTTGGGATGGAATATTAATAAAAGATAAACCAAGTGAGTTACAGAAACTAGTGACGAGCTCACAAAGGGCCATTGCTAAGATTTTCATATTCAGAAGGAGTGCTCCAACTCAAAATGCCACGAGAAACAAATCAATTCCCTTCCCAAAACGAGAAGATCAAAGCCAGCAGAGACATTCTGTATTGACATCTGCTGTGGCCAAAGCTCATGAAAACAAAACAAAAACTTACCTCTTTTTCCTGACAAATTGAAAAAAAACCCTCCCAACTACATGGACTGCACTGAGAGGGAAATTGTGCTTTGTGCTTTTCTTTTTTGCTTTTAGGTTTGACAAGTTTGTTATTTTCCCTATTTAAAAACTGATTTTTAAAATTTGATTAAAAAAGGTTTCCCTGGCATGCAATAAGCCAGTCCCCTATTACTGCTAAAAATAGCTCCTATTTTTTAAGAGCTTTATAATGTGCTTTATAATAGTAAAAAAAAATGCACAGATGAATAAACAAAGAAGGTTGAGACCTGTGGTAGGATAGAGATCCGAAACGACCTACTGGAGTTTTCATCCCTCAGGTAAATGGAGAGTTTGGGAAATAAAGACCAGGGTTTTTCAGTTCTGTCCCAGCATGCAAGCTGTGAACCAGTCCAGAAACCAGAAGAGAATTCTTGGATCTGTAAAACAAACCAACCAAACAGAATTATACCTACAGATTACAGACATTTTGATAGATTTTTGTAAATGCTCGCTGCCACTTGGATACTTCTTTCACTCCCATGGAGAAATTCAAGCACGAACACAAATCTCAGCTGCTTCTTTAAGCACCAAAGCAAAAAGCCAAACCCCAACACCCAAAGTGAGGTGTGTCACAACCCATCGTGACTTGGAGAAGGGGGAAGAGGCAAAAGCCAGTTTGGCTCTCCCTTCCCTCTCCGTTTGTGTCTCAGTATTTCCACAGCTGCAGAGAACGTGTGGTGCCACAGAGCCACAGCATCAGTGGGATTTCACTGCCTCCCTCCTCTCTGGCCAAACACCAATATTATGAACCAGCATTTCCCATTTTATAAAAAAACCAAACCAAAATGCAAACCACGTGAATTTATAATGAGGTCACCCCCGCTCCTCATGCACCTACAGCTTCTTACTCAGCTTCAGAGTTTTGAAGCCAAGGGCTAAGCCAAAAACCTCCTGGCTTCTAAGGGAATCAAGGTTTACTATAATGGAAAGAAACACATCCCTCTGTCTCTTTTGCTGCCCTGGCACTCCCTACCTGTACAACCTGACATGCTTTTGAAATAAAACTGATTAACAGTACTTTGTAATATATCCATGGAACTAAGAAAACAAAAAGCAAACCCCTACAGAGCTTGTTTGGCTAAGAAACATCTTGCTCAACGTTCCTGCTCCCTGAAGCTGACCTGCTGCCAGATCTGAGCAAAAACCTTCCTTGTTTTACTGCATTACTTTGGCTGGTTCCTGTTCCTCCATGAAGCAGCATTCAAGGGAGGAGCTTGATCTGAGGCTGCACAGCCAAAGCCTCCCATCTGGGTGAAGAAAAAGATGGAATCCAGCCTCTGCACTCTCCTCATTTGTATTTATCTGTGATATCGATTATTCTGTAAGCATCAGCTCATTCATTAATATTTGGCATTTTACAGGTGGCAGGCACTCACCACACACCTGCCAGAGAAGTGTTTGTTAGGGCTGCACAGAGACTTCTTCACATTTCCAAGTGCTCTGCTCTGTTCTTGGGCCAACAAGCACAGGCTCGTGTGAACAAGGAGATTTACCACCACAAACAGGCCTTTTACCCTGGACTCTCAGGACAAGCTGAACTGCATCCCTTGGCACGGGGCAGAACACTCTTCCCTCACAGCTAAGTCCCAGCCCAGACCTGCTTAGAAATGCAGTTCTCCTCTCTTTCCATTTTGTCTTGGAAAGCAGATCTGAGAAAAATTGCAAGATACCACCCAGACAGGTGAGGCCAAGCCTATAAAGTGCTCTGTTTTAAGTGCCTGCTTTAATTTCCCAGAAAGATTGCTTAATGCATTGCACTTCTTTCCCTTCCTTCTGCACGCTGCAGCAATGCACTGGGGAGATTTGAGTGCACGATACCCAAAAGGCTATTAAAATAAAGATTGTAGGATTATTTGAGCCTTCCTTTTTGTTCAACTTTTTAACTCAGCATTGTATTAATGCTGTCCTGACTCCAGCTCAGTGAGGTGTAGTAGGTGCCTGGCTCATCTCTGCCCATCTGCCAAAATCACCACCCTGCAACACCAAACTGCATCTCAACAGCTGCTCCCTAAAAGACTTCAGTCCAAATAAGTAAGCTTTAAAAAACCATCTGCACCACTAAAGAGCATAGAGCTCACAGCCTTGTTTTTTAACAGAGCTGAATAAAGGGATGTGTCACACGCAGTTATCCCAGCGAACCTGAGGGGGAAATAACATCTGGGATGCTCATAACAAGCTATGAGGAGCAGGAACTTGTTAACCTGGCTCACCTGGGGTCAGAAAAGTGTGTCTGACTACAGCAGATGGTTTTTTTCCAGTGGTACATCTCCTGCCAGAAGCACAGAGCCGCAGTACAATTGCTGAAAATACCCATTTTCCTGACATTGCTGCTACACAGCTGGAATCCCATCCTTGCACCCTGTAAACTACTTTCTTATTTAGCAGCCTATCTCCTTTGTTTAGAGCTGTCAAGGTAAATTTTGGGGTGTGTGGAGGGAAAGGGGTACAGCAGGAAGGTCCTTGGGATTATAAAGAACTCAGAAGAAAAGCTACTTTATGCATTTTTAATAGGAACAGGAAAAAACCATTAAGCAGAGTGAGTGAGAGGTTCCCCTCTAATACCCCATTGATCTGTCCACTATTTCCTTGTCAGGTGGAAGGCCCCAGCTCTAATGTCCTGACCAACATCAGAGAGGATGTGACCACTGTGACCCACTTCCCTGAGGGTTCCTCACCCACAGGGTGACGTTACAAGAGCTCTTGGGGTGGCTTCTCTCAATTCCACCCCCATGGACTGAAATTGTTCCAGTCAACACTTAAGTGTTATGCAAAGAGAAGAACTTGTAACTGGTACATTTATTTCAGATACTGGACATCTGCAGGCAGAGAAGAACACTTCATGCCAAATCTCTGCTCTCAATCAAGCAGGAAAAAGGATCTTGATCTTGAATTATCAGCACAGAGGCAAATACCCTGTCTTTGGGGCAGCTGCTTACTGTGTTTCCTGTGATTTGCATCAACAACCACTGCCTGACTGTGAATCCATGACAAAAATACCAAGTTTGTTCACACTGAAATAGCTGGTATTTATTCTTCCTCTTTAACCTTCTTGGTGCTGTTCCTTGTATTGAACAAAAATTTATGAATAGTTTTTATTAACCAGAAAATGCTGCTTCAGCCACTCTACATACAGAGAACTCCACCATCCCCATGCCCTACTTCTAAAGCCCACTCTATTTCCAAAGAAAGATGCTTTTGAACATAAATAATTCAATAATGAAGGTCAAAAGCAGCTTTATTGATATGAATAATCCTAATGAATGGCATTTATTCTAGACAGCAGTAAGAATTCTACTTGGAAAGGAACTGCTTGCAGCAGCAGGTTCTCCTACTTTATAAACACTCTGTTTTGAATGAAAAGACTGATTTTTGCACTCTTAATACTTTGACTCAGAGCAACAGGGATTATGTCCGTGTTTCTGAAATGCTTAGAATAAAATACTCCATCTCTGCCCTATTTCTGACGCATTTCCATACACACATTTCTTGCCTGCACTTGGCCCCCCCTTTTCCCTCCTCCCTTTTTTTTCTTCACCTCTTCCTTTCCATCAAAGCCCATCAATCATTTCTCCCTTATTAACAGGGCTAGACCAGGGAAGGTTCTGCTCCCCTCAGGTGAAAAACCCACGACTTGCAAGGCAGGCAGCAGAGATGACACTCCTTTCAAAGGCCCTACCATCATTTCACAGGAATTTCACATTTTTGAGCAGGTTTTGTGGTGTTCTCTTACCAGGGACGTGCGAGCTATTGCCTGCACCACAGCACTGAAGACTTTCTCTGGCAGTCGGAGGAGAGTGGTTCCACTGTCTACTATGGCTTTATCAGCGTTGTACTGGGGAGGGGAGAAAAAAAAAAGCAGAGAAGTTGCCCGCTGTAGTTACTGTAATGCACATCCCACTGTCTGCTAACCAGAACAAAGCTGCTCCTTTCTGGCAGCTGCCTTCCCAGAACTGCATGTCACACTTGTCAGCAGCTCTCTCCAGCTGATAGCTTCAATTCCAATGAAATCTGAGAGCAAAAAAAGCCAGATACCATCAGGCCAGGCACAAGAGTGGGTTTAACTGCACCAGTCAGGAAATTACTGTGTCACCACGGCTGGTGCAAATGGTCACACTGCTGGAAAAAAGTGAAGGCTGGCCCCTCTCAGAGGGGGCAAAAGCACTTTAATGTTCAGTGGAGAGGTACTGAACATCCTGATGCAGCTTCCAAGCCCTGAATCAAGGTCTCTGCTAGCATGGGTACAACTCTAGTTAAATGCAGCAGCCTGTTTTAATGGCTGGCATATCTAATATAAGAATAACCAGAAAAAATTAGGCCTTATTACATCTCTGTACTTTATCTTTATTCCTTGAATGCTGAAAACCATTAAAACACAAACAAAAGCTAGTAACTTGAAATTTCAGTCTTGCTGCCTTAAAATCTGCACAAAAAACCACCCTAAGCAAACAGCTCTCTTATTATTAAAACTTCAACCCTCAAATTAAGAGATTTCAGCAAACTTCAGATACAGTACGTGAAATATAAACTTTTTAAAGGGTAAATCCTTTTTCATGAACTCTTTTAAAAACTATGATTAATTGTGGGGAAGAAAAAAAGGCAAGTAGCAGTGGCAGCTATTTGCATTAACTACTTTTGCTGCCAGCTTAGGCAGCAGGATTAATATAACTGAACTGTGACATGTTTATGGCATAATCATAAGACACAGGATGATATACAGCCTAAGCTACTTAGGAAGAGGTCAAACAGCAAGTGAATTTAAAATACACCGATTCAGATGTTATCAAGTCACATGGAGCTCCTATAGTGCAAAAATAAAAGTAAGAAAAAGTAACCAAATAAGTAAGAAAAAGTAACTCTGACAGTTATTTTCTACGTTTCTTTTTGAAAGAGCTGCTGTAGGGCTGCCATACAGAGCTGGCAGAAAAGCAAACAGGAAACCATTTATTACACACTCGGAAATACTTCTGAAGAGTGGACAGAAATACCAAGGCATTTTGGAGTCAATTTTAACAGATTTGTGCCACAAAATACACAATCACTGGCATCCTGGAATGCCACCCTTGGAAAAAAATCGTTAAGAGGGTCGACTATTAACATAAACCTATGCAAAAATCTGGGAGTAGTGGGATTGCTCACACCAGGACTGAGCACCTGGTTTTGCCTTCTGGGCTTTCCTGGTTAATATTTACCAGTGCAAAGTGCATTTCTGGCAGCTCAGGACTTCTCCCAGCCCCGGCTGCCAGGCTCAGGGCCACAGCTGTGGTGTAGCTCTGGACAGATTCCCAGCATTGAAGCAAGGGGACAACTTTTCCCTGGCAAGGAAAGGAGCAGTCCCTGGTGAAGGCTGCAAAAAAATGTTCCATTTCCTAGAAAACAACTGAGAGGAGACAACAACATAGCTCCTCACCCTAGAGTGAATCACGCATCCTCTGCAAGCTCCAAACCAGCCAAAATTTAATTGTACCACTCCCATTTTACTGCTCTTCCTCTAAAGTTCTGTGGGAAGGTCTCCTTTGATCCAGGAAGGTTTGATCCTTCTGCACCAGTGAAAGCACCCCCTTGGCTCAGGAGAGAGCAACAATTACAGGAAACTTTCCTAACACACCACTGAATTTTTCAGTGAGTTGTTTTCTGGCAACAGCATGTATTGAACCACTGAAGGGCTCCCCTTCAAAAACATGTTGACTGTTTTTTAAGGCAAGAAAGAAAAGCAAACATTTGTTTTAAAGGACCAGTGGTTTTGCTTTCCTAACAGCACCACAGAGGCGTTTAAACAGACCTTGTTTTGCTTATCGAGTTGAAAGATGCTGCGACTAATTTTAAATAATTTATATGGCAATATGATTTCAATATTTTGCATGGAAATCTAATATTTATGCACATGTAATATTGTAATCATGAATTTCACTTAATTTATATGAACTATAAGAACTTTAAACTTATCACGGCACATTGATCTCCAACTAAGAGCACGAGCGTAAAATGAAATTGGGATGTCTAAAGAAATTGGGGCATAAAAATTACAGAACTAAAATCAAAACGTGAATAGCAACAAGCAGTAGTAAGAAAGAGATAAAACTCACACATACACATATATCCTCCACAAAAAAAAAAAAAAAAAAAGGCTTTGGAATAAAAATTGCAACAGCACAGTCTCATTAGACTGATCCAGATACAGCAGAACATTATTCCTAATAAAAACAGAAAGCTTATCCGTCAGGAATAATAACTGCCAACCACAGGAGAGCAAAAGTTGATTGCAAAAATATAAAATAAAAAGGGAGGCATAGGATGAGAACTTTATGAAGCAAGCCAGGATGACACCTGTGCACTGCCACCACGAACTGTGAGCTTAGACAGCTCTACAGGGGTCAATCCAAAATCTCCCACTTCCTCTGTTTGACCGGACTTGCTTTTATTTCATTCTCAGGAGACTGCAATGCACATCTGCTTGCTGAGACAAAACCAATCAATTAGGGGTTTTTTCCTCAGCCAAACTTGCATTTGACAGAGGCAGGAACACAGAAGGGCCAGTACCTCTCTGCAGTCCAGTTCCAGGTTCTGTCCCCCCACCTCCAGCTTGAGGATTTCCACCTGGTAATACCACTCCTCTTTGATGGGTGTGTACCAAATATCCCCCGTGTACAGGCTTGGCTCAATTCCACCCAGGACCTAAGGGAGAGGAGAAAAGAAGTCCCATACTTTAAAATCCCACACGTTTAGTTTTGGGGCAAGTACACGCAGAAAGGGGAATATTTAATTGTGATACTCAGGGGCATCAAATTTTTAATTTAGCATCATTTGTAAGGATTTTACAGTCAAGTTCTCTGTCAATAATAGAGCAGTGTGAAACATGTAGATATTAAACAAACTGGCCTTCAAACAGAATTCCCACACTCGGCCAAATTAGCAGCACCTTCATCTACAACCTCACACTGATTCTATTGTGAAAACGCCACTATTTAAATTTAAAACAGTATCTTCAGTGGTTAAATCTAGGCAATATATAACAACAGGACAAAATATTGAAATTACACGTGAAAAATTTGCTTTATCAGATCAGAAAAGCTTTAATACTGTCCAAGAACATTCCATTTTCTCTTATACACCTCCAAAATAGAATCCCATCCTGTCATTGCTATCACTATTAGCTTCCATCAAAACCTAGGCTGAGGATGGCTGGGAGCATCTGTGGACTCTCAGATTCTGAACTAAACATAAGCAAGTTCTCTCTTGGTCTTCAATTATATGAATAACATTTACAATATGTTAATTCTCTTCAAAGTAAGTATTTGTGATCAGCTCCTGTGCTGAGATGGTTATTTCAGCATCATTTGGGTAAAGTCACTCCATCTCCCAGTTCCAGATACATAATGGCCAATTCATGGTCCCACTCCAGCTGATGGAAAGACTTTGCAGAGTAACAGCAAGCAGGAGATCTGATCTACAGATTTTTCCCTTTAATATGTTGTTGACAAAAAAATAAAAGCCCCTTGATTCCTCTCCCCCTTTTCACATCATGTAAAAAAAAAAATTACTGTAGCATTTTGATGAGATTGAACAAATTTATCAGCTGAATAAGGGACTACTCAGTTTGAGAAATACAGCAGAATCTGCCCTGAGGAAACACCACAACATTCATGTTTTCCTTTGTTAAAAGATGAAAAGTTTACTCAAACTTGAGAGAGAAAAAAAAGAAGAATCGAGAATGAAAATAAATAACACTCGAATTTTGCCTAAGGGCTTAGCTTTTCTTTAAAGAAATAGAAAGCATATTTAAAATACGAAAATGTATTTAAACACTAAAAATTTGGCAGAAGTAGGATAGTCAGAGAAAAGAGGGAGAGAGATGAACAGAGATACATCTTCCCTCTCCTATTGACAGATACCCACAAGACTACCTCCGTTGGTACCACTTCCAGAAACAGGGAGTCCAGCACCACACATCTGCAGGGAGAAAATGTTGGGGATCTTTGCCTGCCTCACGAGGGAATCAAAGAATGTCTCCACAGAACTCGAAGGCTTGAAGGTGTTGAAAAACAAAACAAACAAAAAAAAGAATTGCAGGGTTCATTAGAAAGTTTATTTGCAGAAATCAGCAAATCATTCAAACAAGACCACTTTTCATGAGTAAATTGAATTTCTGACAACCAGATGATGAAAGTTCTAAACATAATATGTCATTAAAACCCCGATATCTGTCATTTTTCTGTTTCTGTTGTTTTTAAAAACATTTTTACTCTTGACCACTGTCAGTGGTGCTGCCACCAAATCCCTACAACACAAGAGTAATTTTCAACTGCAGTTTTCAAACTCAAACACCATTTTCATGCAAAAACTCTCACCGATAATTTCTGTTTGGGAGAAGCTTTGTGTTGTTAGAACACGCAAATGTAACTTGCCTTTCACACCTTTCCATAGTTAAAAAGCAGAGTTTTAAAGTCAAGATTTTCAGTTTTCCAACACTACAGAATTCTAATGAACTTTGTATTCAGTGGCCCTTATTTCCTCTCTTTTCTTTTAGAGAACTCCATATCCAACCACACTCTCTTCAGCTGGTTACTGGCCAACAGGTTCTTCCCTAGAGTGCAGGTCCTGTTTTCTTTTTCAATCACTGGAGTGCTGCAACTTTCCTGTAATTCAGATTTTTGTGCACGAAGGTCTCATGATGGGCAGAGCCCCTGGCTCTCTCCGAGGGGCCAAGTGCTCTCACTACACAAACCCAGAGCAGCCTCAGAAGCCAACAACCCTTCAGTCCTTGGAAGAAGGGAAGAACAAACGCCCTGAGTGCTCTGTTTGCTCAAACCAGAGCTTGAGAAGCAGCTCTTCTCTTCCTGCTGAGAGTCCGTGAAGTCAATAAATACAATGCTCACACAGCTCTGGAGTAAAGCAGAGCTGTCAGGCAGTGCTGAATTGTTTGTTCTGTCTGGGTGGAACTCACTTTGGGACGTGAAGGTTGAAAATTTTAACTATGCAGTTTTCCAATCATGTTTTCAAGCTTACACATTTTGGACCATAAATTTCAGGTTTTGATTGAAACTTCTACCTGAACTTCCTACCTCCAGAGGAGCAGGATGTGCTTGGTTCTGTGTTCCTGAAAACACTGAAGCTAATATTTGTTCTGACATTATCCATCCACCTCAGCTTCTACTTGATGAATGGAGAATATCCTAGAATGAGCTGCCAAGGGCTTTGCCTTGGACCAGTCTTGAGAAATGCCATCAATGCTTTAATAGTTCCCTTCACACACATCCCAACACCACACTCTGCTACTACAAGCTCTGTAAAAGCTTATTCATTCCAGAGGAGCTAAAATCAGCACCAGAAAAGCCAAAATCCTCACATGGGACTGTGGTACCATCAGAACCCAATTTATTCTTTCTGTAACAAAGACAGAAGATCCGTAGGAAAGAGTGGCTGGAAGGCTGGAGTCTAATGCTGACAGATCATCTGCTGGCTTTATTTTAACAAGTTTCTATTTATTGTCCTTGTGAAAGACAATCAGTGGGGAGGGGATGGTTTACCTTGGCTAAGGCACCGTAGGCAAGACCAAGGATCCCGTGCCATTTAACCCCTGGCAGGAAGAAGTTCTCAGACTCGAGGATGGTGGCAATGTTGATGGTGTAGCTGCCATAGAGCCCTTTGGGCATGGTGATGACATCTGTGCCCAGCACTCCAGTCCAGCTGCCTTGGCTGTACTTCACTGTGACTTCAATCCCCTCAGATCTGTATGTGCTTGACCTTTAAAAGGAAAGGATACTCTCATGCACGAGCTGCTCATTTACAATGCAAGACAACAGAGTATGTTCGAGCTCAATTTTGCCCAGAGAGGGGAAAAAAAATAAGTTAAGTATGCAAAGTACGTATTCATACTGCTTGTGAAAGCAGTAAAAAGCAGAAATTAAAAAACCCCAAAACTCAAGGCCCCGTTTTTATCCAGAAGCCATCAATAACTCAAATCTTCACAAAGCGTGTTTTAAGAAAATAAATAATCTAAGGTATTATGTCACCGAGTGCAGTGTCCCTGACTCAGACTGCTCCATCACAATAGGAGCAACACTCTTTTAACTGGAGAAGGAATGTATTAAATGGCACTAGGAAATGAAAAGCTGCTGAATTCAAATCTAAAATTGAAATGCCAAGCTAACTGAATAGCTGTAGACTAATACCTCATTATTATTCTTAAAAGATCCCTTTTGGGTAAATTGGAATATTATTGTGAGGATCAGCAGTAAGACAGAGGTTTCCTAAATCTGCAGTTTGGCCTGTCTATGACCAAGTAAGTAGACTTGGATATTATTAACAAATGATTCACTGACTTGGAGGAGGAAAGGAACTAATTTTTTCTAGACCAGGGAAGCAAAGGAAAAGGAGTAGTTAAGCATGGCAAGCAAAGGAAGGAACAGAATCCTGTTTAAAAGGCTTAACAAAAACATTAGTAAAAGCCTCAATAGATTTTTCATTTTAAAGACCCGTAATCCCTAAGTATTGTAATCATATTCCACCCACGTCTCTACTGAAGAGCTACAGAATTTCTAGATCCCTTACAATTTATTTTGGAGCCACTCCTTGGCATACAGCTTCCCCTTTTGCAGAGACAGATGACCACACTCAGTTCATCTAAAGAGACTTTTCTCTTCACAGCTTTTTGAAAAGAAAATTAAGGGGAAAAAACCAAAAGAAAAGGAAGCATAAAATAAATTTATAACACTACCTTTACACATGTGTAGAACAATAGAAAGTGCAGGGGTTTACCAGGTGCAGAAACTTTGATCAGTCCAGCTTTAATCTAACAGCCACATGAAGTGGCTTCACAGCCCCTGTGCCTGAGCTCACCAGCATGAATTTGGTGTGATTTTCATTCTTATGGGGAACAAGCCTCAGATGGCAACATGGACAAGTCCCATAATTCAAACACTTTACCCTGAGGGACACTTTGGCCACATGGATCATGCAACTGACTCTTCCTAGCTGAGGGAGGGAGGAAGTAACAAGAGGCCAGGCTCTAACCCTAAGCAGTTCTTGATACTCCCAAGACCTATCCCTTCAAGGGTTAGCACCCAAGGCAGCAGAAAAACATGAGATAATATTTAAAAATGCAGGAGTTCCAGAGATAGTACCTGTATCTGGTCATCTGCACTGCTACTGTGCAATTCTGCATTTGTGTGACACTTACACAAAAGAACACCTCTGCTCGGGCAGGGCCTCCAGAACACCCCTGTGACACTGGCAGTACATTTTATAAATCAAAATAGAGTCCAAATAATTAGTGACATAAGGGAAACTGGGGGGCAGGAAACGAAAGGGAGAATACAGGGTTCTTCAAGTAGAAAAGTGTCTGGCTGGGCAGCAGAAGAGGAAACATCTGAAATCAGAGAGAAAGCTGAGTGTTGGGAGAATAAAGCGAAGCAAATCTGCAAATAGAAGCAGTGCATGACTGGAACAGCAGCAGCACACAGCTCTCCTTCCACAAGCAGGAAGAGCCTGATGGATTGAGCTGTGGAGCAGGACACAGAAAGACTGGATTCATCGTCCAGAAGAGCCTGATGGATTGAACTGTGGAGCAGGACACAGAAAAACTGGATTAATTTTCCAGCACAGCTGTTGACCTTTCTTGTGGAAAGACAAGGCAAGTCCCTTCCTCACCATTTGTGCCTCAGCTTCCCCACCTGCAGAAATGGATATGAAGACACTCAGCTCATTTGTAAATGTCATATTGAAGAGAAGACTTTATTACTTCCTTCAAGGAGCAAAATTGCTAACATGGGAAGGGATTTTGCATAATCCTTGTGGCAGTAAATGATCTTCTGTTCTGCAAAACCACTTCCTGCCCCGTCCTCTTGCCTGTAATCACCCACTCTGATTTTTTTTCACATTTCCACCTCACTAATCTAAAGGAAGAAAACTTTAGAGGTCAAAACTAGGGACTTGTTGTAATTCATGGGCCGAGTGTTTTTAAACAAACACACAGCACAGAAAAGAAAATTATAAACAAGCTGTTTTGGCTGTGATGAGATTAGAAGAAATTCACATCTTCCAGCAGGACAAAGTGTATCTTAGCCAGAGGCAAGGAATAAGGTCTCCTAGACCATGGTGCTGGGGTGACCCTACTCCCTCCTCCCTCTCCTTCCCATTTCTATCTTCTCTCCAAAGCAGCCACCAGAAACCTGGTCCTCAACCCTGAAATGTATCTCAAGCCTCAGCTGAGCAAACCAGCAATGGGGTAATTTTCTCCTGCAGAGTTAATCCTCATTACCAGCCCAGAGCACAGAACAAAACACAACCAAAATGTTATTTCTCATGTCAGGATCCCTTTGCAGCAAGCTCAACATGGCAACAGCAAATCCACCACGTGCAGGAAGCCCTAACACCAGTCTCACCAAACAACTTTAAGACAAAAAACCCACGAAAATACAACAGAAATTATTGATTTCTAACCAAGAAGTCCCACCTAAATCTGCAGGGTTCCCACAACAAGTTTATAATTCACCCCAAACCACAAGCTGTACCGTGCACACAACCAACCTCAATAGATCACACTGCAAGAGCAGCAGGATTTTTAGTTTGCTGGTGTATAACTTATTGTATTAACTCAATTTATTGCCTATATTTCTCTTACCTCCCTATCTCTTGGAAAAATCAACTCTTGAGCGGCTTGCTTTGGAACCTTCAGATGGTGAGGCAGTAGTACTCACACTGAAATAAAACTGAATAATGTTCCTGAATACTGAAAGCCCTGAGCATGTCATATTTACATATTGCTGCAGAGGCATCACTGATCACTTGGGTTCGAGTGTAAAAATCCCTTTATATGTCTGTTTAAGTAGCTCTTTTATCGTAAGTAGAGTACTCAACAAAACTACTTGTTATTTTCAGCGGCGTGAGAAACAAACATGGTGATTTCTTTTCAGTTCAGGACAAATTAGGTCATTTTGCAAAGCCTTATTCATCGTGGTGACTTGCAGAGCGTGATTATCACAGCAAACTCAGAACTTTTCACAGCAAAGGTTTGTCAGAGCTGCTCAAAAGCCCAAGTTGTGAAGGAGTGCCTGGTAGCAGCTTTACTCACTTTGTACAGAAAGAGCCAGGCAATTAAACAGCAGGATTATATCACACAGATTATATGATACATTCTAGTCAGTTCTAGAATTGCTCCAGGAGGGCTCTTCCTGAAAAACACACTCTCCAGGTCCTTTGAAACAAAGATAATGCCTTTCCCGTGCACCCCCCTCAATTTCAGTCAAAAAAGAATCATGCATTCAATTTCTGATTCTGATCATCTGAATAAAATTAAACTAAGAGTGTGGCATCAGGAAATTAAGACCCATCACTCTCTCTAACACAACATGAATATTCTAATAAGCACACATCTATAACTCATAACCCATTAATTTAACAAATTACTAATCTTTCTTTCCCCTTGTCTTCAACTTGCAGTTTAAGATGTCGGAAGCACTCCATGACAATATAGGGACAAACTGCAGGAGTGATTACCAGATGAGAGGAAATCTCTTTATCTAATCTTGAAGTGTTCCACCTAGGAAGGAAGAAAAGTGCCCCTAGGTCGTTTTTCTCATTTACTCATGGGCAAAGGTCACTCTTGGGTAATTTTACAGATCCAGCTGATGTGATATCAAATGCCCCTGTTTACCATCTCTGCAAAATCATGACAACCAAGTGTGCTGGTTTGGGCTGGGGACAGAGTTAATTTTCTTCACAGTGGCTAGCACAGTCTGTGTTTTGGATTTGTGCTGAAAACTGTGGTGAAATATAGAGATGTTTTTGTTATTGCTGAGCAGCTATCGCACAGAGCTGAGGCCTTTTCTCCCCCTCACCCCATCCCACCCTTGCCAGGCTTGGTGTGCACAAGAATTTGGGAGGGGGCACAGCCAGGACAGCTGACCCCAGGTGGCCCCAGGGATATCCCACACTGTGGTGTCACGCTCAGCATACAGAGCTGGGGAGAGAAGGGGGAAGGAGGAGATGTTTGGGGTTATGTTATTTGTCTTCCCAAATCCCCAGTACAGGAGTTGGAGCCCTGCTTGAGGGCTGAACACCTGCCTGCCATGGGAAGTGGTGAACCAATTCCTGGTTTTCCTCTGCTCGTGCACACATCTTGGGCTTTGCCTGTTACACTGTCTTTATCTCAACCCAAGAGTTTTACCACTTGTACACTTCTGATTCTCCCCCTGACCCCACTGCTGGGGTGTCACTGCTCTGGGTTCGCTTTGCCTCTGTCTCAGGAGTTCTTTTCTTTGGGATTTACATTAAAAGACAGGAGATGCTGAGTTGTTCTTCTAATTTGATGTTTATTAATTCTTATCTAAGGCACGGCTGCACGGGATGTGCCCTCTAGTTAAAAGGTGGAAAAATGGCTGCGGGTTCTAACTTCCAAGGCCATTTAAAGGTCAAACTATCCAATTATCAAATGCCAACTAATTTATTTTTAGTTATAATCCAGTAACCATTAATCTATAAGCTGCATTGTGGGGCTTTCCAAACCAATACCGGAGCAGCCAGAGAAGCTGAAGAAGGAAAGAAGAACAAATCTACACCCTAACTCCTCCATCTTGTTACTAAACCCCATAAACCTAATTTTCTATATCTCTACATATTTCACCCAGTGAAATAATAAATTTCTTTTAAATTACACAGCAACAACTTCAGTGCTATCATATAATAAAGGGAGTTTTTTCCAAGGTCTCAGATCAAATGCAGTGTGTCTCTGGGGGTCATTCTCTGAACTCAGGGTTCCAACACTGGGGGAGTGAGTGAGTGGCTGTGTGGGGCTGAGCTGACATCGGGGTTTAAACCACGACACCAGGGAAGGTGTTCCTACTGCTGGGAAAAGTCTGTCCTAGGGCCAGTCCCAAAAAGAGGTGAGCAGAGCCCAAGGGACAGGAGCTAACTGGGGTTCACCTCAGGTCACGAAAAGTCTCCAAGAACAACCTCCTGGAATCTGTTTCCAAGCACGTGAAGGACAATAATGCAGTCCCAGGCACTCAACGAGGAATTTCACATCACATCACATCACACCTGACCAATCTCACTGCCTTCTTCTACAACAGGACTGGATGCACAGGTGAGGAGAACAGTGGCTGTAGCACATCTTGGCTCCAGTCAGGCTTTGGACACCGCCTCCCATGGCATTCCCACTTGGAAGCTGAGGATGTGGGGCTGAACAAAGCAGCCACTGTGTGGGCTGCACCCCTGGGTCCAAAGGGTGGTGATCATTGACTCCTGACAAGCAGAGAGCCCCAGGGGTTGTGAGTGGAGGAAAAACTGTTCCACAGCCTGGAGAGAAGGAGGCTCAGCAGAGACTGTCTCTCTCTTTACAATTCCCTGGCAGGAGGGTGCAGCCAGATCAGAGTCAGTCTCTTCTCCCAGGCAACAGCAACAGGACAAGAGGACATAGCATCAGGCTGTGCTAGGAGAGATTCAGGCTCGACACCAGGAGGAATTTCTGCATGGGAAGGGTTATTAAACACTGGAAAAGGCTGCCCAGGGAGGTGGTGGACTCATCCCCCCTGGAGATGTCCAAGGAAGGCCTGGATGTGGCACTCAGTGCTCTGGGCTGGGTGACAAGGTGGGGACTGGTCACAGGTTGGACTTGATGGTCTGGGAGGTCTTTTCCAACCTAAATGATTCTGTGATTCTGTGAATGTCTTCATCAAGAACCTACGTGAAGGACAGGCTGCACACTCAGATTTGCACAGGACCTACACCAAAGGGAGTAGCTGACATGCTGACTGCCAGAGCCACGAGTTACATTTTTTGAGGTTCAGGTTGGACAACAGGAAATATTTCCTCCACAGGAGAATGGGGCACGGCACTGTAACAGACTGCCCAGATAGAGCATGGATTCTCCATCCTCAGAAGTTTACAGGATCTGGCTGGACACAGCCATGGCTCACCTGCTCTGGTGACAGCCCTGCCTCATTTAGGATGTGGGCTAGGTGACCTACAGAGCTTCCTTGCAACCAACGTTTTTGAAACATCCACCTGATTTCACTGGGATCAGGATGCCTCCAGGATGGCATTTACTTAAATGTAGTTAAATTATTTTAAATGGAAGCAGCATGGTGTACCCAGGGCTGTGCTGATGTTTGTATCCTGAGCACACTGCAGCACTCCATCAGTGCAACCCAAACGAGAAACTGTTGCTGCGATTGCTCTGGACTGTAATGACTTGATTTGGAATAATTTCACAAAACACCCTTAACTGACTCTTCGGGGCCTAGACTTCAAGGTTTCATAATTAACCTCACATTAAAGTTCTCAAAACACAGTGTCCACTGAGAACACCAATCAGAGGCTGTAACCTTCACATGATTCCACAGTCTGTCCTTCCCCACACACAAGCTCTGCTGTTGCTGTTTCTAATGGTTTATGTTTCTTATGAGAGAGGCCTTGTCCTTCCAGTCTCAATAACATCAATTAAGAGACAAGGGAAAAAGAATGCTTGTGCTTTTAATTCCTTAAAATTACATTTTCTCTAGCCACTGCCTATGGAAGGGGATAGCTGACTGGCAAGGAAAACTCTGCAGTAGCACAGAAATAGCTATCAAGTGCAAATTCTGGATTTTCCAGACCTGTATTGCATCAGTGTGATGTGAAATACCTCTGTTAACATCTAAATATAAAACAGGAGGTGAGGCTATTCTAGTAAGCAGTATGGCAATAATGGATTTCCCTCCATTACCAGTGCATCTTATTGGGAAAAAAGTGTAAAATCCCATGTTAAACCACGTATGAGGTAGTGAGAAGGGTGATACTCTCCAATTTCCCAGCCCTCTAAGTATTTTTATCCATATGCTTCAGCTAAAGATAGACATTGCATTTGGAAAAGTTTACCTGAAATAATTGAAACTAGAGAAAGGCAGAAAGGGAGGAAGAAAAGAGGGAGAGTGATTCAGACAGACAAAGCTGTGCTTGGCTGTGATTAATGTCAGCTTATGCTAAACACAGCAAATTTAGTGCATAACAAACACCAGAACCACCAAGTTGTATTTTATAAGTAACAAGATTCATCAGGGTCTGTCCAGATCACTGACTGATTGAGGCCTGTGGCCAAACTAAACAACAAATTAGGTTTTGACTAAGTAATTTTGCTTCTGGATGAAATGTCAAGTAACTGATACAATTACCGGGTTTTAATTTTTGTCTTCAAACAAAGGCAAAGCATACCGAAATTTTAATTCCTTGCAAGTCTACTCAGGTAAGAAATTGGCTGAAATTGGTGTGGTTTTGCAAACAATTTTTACCCTGTAATCGCTTTCTCTTTTCTCCAGCTCCAATTAGTGCTGCTGATGTTCACTCGGAGCTCAGCTGTGTTGCCATCAGTGGGGCTGTTCATGATGTCAGGCAGGATTTTGCATCAGGCAGAGCCAAAATTTCCACCAGACCACCAACATCCCACTCCCCTGGAATGTCACAGGAGCCCCAGGAGCTGCCTTATCATCCTGTCTTGCATGGAGGAGCCAGAATCCAAAAGACCCCCTAATTTCCACCATGGTGTGCAGAACAGGTACTTACAGCTCGGGATTGAAGTAGGACGTGACATCAGGATCAGGCACACCTGCTACAGCAAAATTGCTGCTCCCAGTGTCAACCAGAATATTTAACTGCCAAAAAAGAAGAAAGGAGAGGTGATTTGCATATCCAATTAAACAAATGAACAACAAAAAAAACATTGCAGTTTTTAACTAAACTCCCTTCAGTTTTAAAATCGTGGTGAGCATTGCTCTGAGAAATAAATTTAGTGTCACTTTTGGGAAAGATAGGCTGCTGTAGCCCTTCCAAAACAGCTGATCAGGCTGGAATGCTTTAAAATAGTCCTGTTCCTGAAAGGGGGAAAACCGGCCAAGCCCACATTTGCACAGCAGATGAATTCCTGATCATCTCAGATTTCTTTTTGGCCCAACCCATGCGTCTTGGCAACTTGTCCAGAAGACAGGCTGAATTATGGACTGCTTAAAGCACTGCTTGCCTTGGAGCTTAGGAGATTTCCAGGTGGGGGCTGAGTGCAGGTCTGGACAAAAATAACCAGGAGCAGGAAGCTGCCTCGTGGCTTGGAAAACATGGGAGCAATGCCCAGTTCATCCCAAACAGCAGCAAACTTCCACAGCCTTCACCACCTTTGAAAATGAGGATGGCACATTTAGAAACGCCGTGTTGAAAGGTGGCCTAAGAGGGGGCCACTTGTTTGGTGAATTGGGAGGGTGATTTAGGCGGAGAACTGCCACACGGACAAACTGAGACACCTCCTTTCCCCATCTGGCTCAGGTGACCAGGCTGGTCCATCACAGCTGCACAATGGCAAAGCTGAAGGAAACTGCAGCCACATGCAGGAGCACTTCTTTCAGTGAGGCCTAGAAACTGCATTAGATACAGAGCCATTAAATGATAAGTTTAAATCAGTCAGAGACTCTACTGCTACCAAAAGCAATGGTAACACTTCTCCCCTGCTCTTGGCTGGATGCTTCCCAGGGCTCCCTGGCACAGCCACAGGGCTGGGATATAAATCAGATCAGGTTCCTCATCTACAGGTGATGCCTAAAGAGGCCAACCTAGAAACAGAGACCAGACAGGAGTAAGGGAATAAAGGTGGATATTTATTTGAAAGGCCTTCAGAGGCACACCCTGGGCAGGCCAAAGGCTACACCCAAGATGGACCCCGAGTCACGAGTTCTTCACACTTTTATAGCTTTGGGCCATTTGCATCTCAACCCAATTTCACCAATTAAACTTTAGCTAATGATGGAATTTCCCCTCAGCTTGCCCCCCTTCTCAAGATGCTGGGTTACACATTTTGGGCCTAGGCCGGGCTGGGTGTCCTTGGAGAGCAGCCTGGAGAGGCTTTGTTCTGTCTGTCTCAGCATGAGAGAGCAGCAGCTCCCAGGCTGCAGGACACTGCAGAGTTACACACTGGGAATGCAGGATTTGAAAAATATAAAAGCTAAAACCTAAGGCATCACAGGTACCAAAAAACAATAGCAATCTGCCCTATCAGACAGCTGCTCAAATGGAGATGGTAGGAGCAGATACCAGAAAAAGGCAACCTTTGGTGACAACAGGGTCTCAGACTGGCTTAAAACACCTGCTCCCCAGAAAAATATTAAAGAATTAAGAATTTTCCTGTAGGAGGAGTGAGACACAAAGATTTGGTTGCCCACGGCTTAAAGCCAGCTCAAACCAGCCCCTTTGGTTGTCCTCATCCCTCCTTAAGTTGTGATGTAGCTTGGGATCTAGAATGGGAAGGGGATGTGAGAAGGGCAAGAGATCAGGGAAACAGGTTTGGTGTTGACAAAGGAAGTGGAGAAACAGCGCTGAGCTCAGGAATGAGTGTAAACACAAAGGAGGATAAAGCATTTGAAGAAGATGTGCTGAATCCTTCTCTAACAAGACTGAGCGTAGACAAATAATGTGAGTCAATGCTCAAAAACATCTTGGTTTGCTGACGGAGGGGGAGAGAGGTGATGGTTACCCTTGTTTTATCCCCTTAAAGTTTTACTCCCTTAAGTATGGGACTGAGGAACTCTGAAATTTAAACAAGAACACAAAACCAAGCAGTAATTTCTGGGAGTCTCTTCTCAACTGCACGCACACTCTGTCATTGGTATTCCCAGCCCCAATCTTGCAGAAATTTTAAGACGAAAAAGAAACAAACCTACAACCTTAGCCAAGCGCCTCGCTGCATCCCAGATTTTAGATTAAGCAAAGACAATGCATTAAAATTTATTTTGCACCCCCGCGAGCTAGACAGAGACATCTAAAAACAAAAGGACATCCCCAAGTTCACCTGGCTCCCGGAGCTGAGGCTTTAAAAGAAAATAAGAACCTCTAAGCACTGCAATAAAATCCAAAGTTTGCTACATACTTCATTTCAATGATATCAAAAGCCTAACATTTTTTCAACTACCTAACAAAGTACAAACTATTCATTTCCACCATCCTTCCCTGGCATGGAAACCATATGAAAAATAAATAACAAAGAGCAGCTACGATGTGTGCATCTATCAGGACC
Source organism: Pachycephala philippinensis (assembly GCA_013397055.1). Classification (NCBI taxonomy): domain Eukaryota; kingdom Metazoa; phylum Chordata; class Aves; order Passeriformes; genus Pachycephala; species Pachycephala philippinensis. The sequence continues at coordinate 430,977 of VWZT01006076.1, read as the reverse complement.
GACAAAATTTGCCTAAAAGGGGTGCTGCAGGGCTTAAATTAATTAGCCTTTCCGAGGTAGTCTGTGATGCTTGAGTAATGGGCACTATAGATCAGCTGCATAAATACATGTAGGTGTTGCCTTAGCCTCAGTGATATGCATGGCACCGTACACGGAGGAGGACTTGGAGGGAAAAAAACTCCAACCAAAACCAAACAAAAATCACTAAATATGACACATATGAAAGATATTTTACCCCCACACCTTAAATACAATGTTATCGTCACGGAATTCACAAGCCATCGAAGGAAAGGGCAAATTTACTACCCACAAGACAGAGGAAAATCAAAGATTTCCAGAAGAAAACAGATATCCCCCACAAAGAAAGAGGGAAAACACAAAGCTGGCTACCCATGCAAGCTGCAGCCCACTCGGACACAGCAGAGCTCACATGACAGATGCTATTGAGGCTGACATTCTCTATCCACATGTTTGTGCATAATGAGATGCAGGCGGCCAGGGCAGACACTGATTTATTGTAGTCCTCACAATAGCGCCAGTGATTAGCAGCTCATTTCGGGGTGGGTATAACTTACTGAGTTCTCTTTCTCTCCTGGCTACTCTTCGGGTCTGAATTTTCTTTAGTGCCTCCACGTCTCATTAAGAGCCACTTTCATGTTGTCACCACTGGAGCCTGCTTCATTCCATGGTGCCTGCTGAGTTCTTGGTGCTGCTGGGGCAGCATCAGGCAAGCTCTGGAGAGTCACAGGGTGGCCACTGAAGGAGCCATGGTCCAGGGATGTCCATCCTCTCCTGTCCTGATCAACCATGGAGAACAGCCCTGCCGAGAAGGACTTGGGGGTCCTGGTAGCTGAGAGGTTGGACATGTCCCAGGAAATGTCAACTTACAGCCCAGAAACCAACAGTGTCCTGGGCTGCATCCGAATCAGGGTGGGCAGAGATGAGGGGGGGTTCTGTCCCTGTGCCCCTGTGCCCAGGTGAGAGCCCACCTGCAGAGCTGCCCCAGCCCTGGGGCCCAGCACAGGGAGGACGTGGAGCTGCTGGAGAGAGTCCAGAGGAGGCACCAGGATGAGCAGAGGGATGGAGCAGCTCTGCTGGGAGGAAAGGCTGCGAGAGCTGGGATTGTTCAGCCTGGAGAGGAGAAGCTCTGGGGTGAGCTCACTGTGGCCTTGCAGGGCCTGAAGGAGCCACAGGAAACATGGAGAGAGACACTTTCTAAGGGCTGGAGGGACAGGACACAGGGAATGGCTTCCCAGTGCCAGAGGGCAGGGCTGGATGGGATATTGGGAAGGAATTATTCCCTGGGAGGGTGGAGAGGCACTGGCACAGGGTGCCCAGAGCAGCTGTGGCTGCCCCTGGATCCCTGGCAGTGCCCAAGGCCAGGTTGGACATTGGGGCTTGGAGCAGCCTGGGACAGTGGAAGGTAGCCCTGGCCATGGCAGGGGATTTGTAACTGGATGATCTCTAATTTCTCCTCCAACCCATTCTATGATCTCCAGAGGACAGCCCTGCCCTCTCCTAAAACATGAAGCCAAACACACTTTATGCTCACTCCCCAGCTGCTGCACTTGGCTGCCAGGCTCACAAACAAAAACTGAATTCCATGGCACCTCAGCCTGATTCCTTGAGCAATCTGCTATGACAGGAGGGTGGCCACACCTCTCTGTGCCTTCACCATTCTCCCACAGGGACAGAGGAGGACCCTAAGGCCGAGGCAGAGCCAGCAGTGGTGGCAGAGTTGGTAAATCAGAGCTGTCACGGGCAGACAGAGCAGCTTCCTCGGGTTTATCACAGCCATCTCCAGTGGAACACTTCCAGTCACCCAGAGCAGCTTCCTCGGGTTTATCACAGCCATCTCCAGTGGAACACTTCCAGTCACCCAGAGCAGCTTCCTTGGGTTTATCACGGCCATCTCCAGTGAAACACTTCCAGTCACCCAGAGCAGCTTCCTTGGGTTTATCACAGCCATCTCCAGTGAAACACTTCCAGTCACCCAGAGATGCTTGTTTTGTGATCCCCCTGTTTTGCCACAGATTGTGGGATGAAACCAGGTTTTGCACAGGCCACATTCAGAGAGACTTGGCTGAATGAGGCTTTGGAGGAAAAAACTGCACAAAGACTGCTGACTGATCATGTGCCCAGCATTAAAACCAATGAAAAACTACTTTCCTTTTGTTTTTGGAAGAAGCAAAGCCTTTTTGGGGATTTTCTGGTTTTTTTTTTTTTTTTTGTGGCTTCCAAGTTCAATTTCAGGCCTACACAGCAGACACTGAGAGCAAAAGCACTAAATTGTTTCTTCCCCCTGAAGGTCACCTTTACCACAGCTGTGGGACATGAAATATGCACCTACTAAAGCACCTGGAGATTATTTTGCTGTCTGCATTTCCTATATGCAAATAGTGTTGTTATTATTATCAGGAGGTTCATAAAGATCCCTATTTTACAGAAAGCAAGACAGGAACATCCACCTCTGCCATGACAAACTTACAGAGGGAATCTGACACTATCTATATGCCATTAAGTTATGGCTATAAAAAGAAGCAAATCCAAACTTGTTTACTGAAAGTCACGAACATTGAAAGCAGAAGCCTCCGAGGTCATGCATTTTACATATTTTCCTACTCTGAAGGGGTAGAGACACTAAAAAAATCCCCAATCCTAATGATTTCTTTCCACTGGAAGTCAAACACTTTGTCAATACTTCAAGGATCCCTTAAACTTCCCAGTGCTTGATTTAGCACCAGCATCAAATAGCACTTACTGCATGCTATGCTGCTTCAATAATTCAACTTCCCGCTATGTCTTTAATATTTCTAAGCCTTCCATTGCTAAATATTGTTGTATTTTGCTATCAGGAAAAAAATAAAAATTGCGTATTGATGTGTTATCTTTTTTTCATTCAGCAAATCTTTGGCTGTCTGTGCTTCAGGCACCTGCCCTGGTAGAGCAGGTGATGTCAATGTGACGACATCCACACTGGACTGGTTATTATTCATGCCTCATTTAACTGCCTGGTGTAAAACAATTTGCAGTTATCCACCATGCATTCAGAAAGTGACTTCCTTCACGTTTTCATGGGAAAGTGAGAGCAGCAATCACTCATTTTTTGCTGCATAGAGGTTGCTGGTATCCCTCAGCTGGGACAGAAGTTGCCTCTGTTCTCATACACACCCTGCTCAGACTTTGTAGAAGTTTCTCTTCCCTGTTTTAGTTTGAGGTTGGGAGGTTTTGGTAACTTCCAGAAAAATACACAAAACAAATTCCACAGGCTGAAAGTGCAAAATGCATTTCTTTGAAGCAGCTGTCTGCATGATTTAGCATCCACAGCCTTTTCCAGGTGTGGAATCCTAGGGCTTGCATGCAAACCTGTCACGCTGTTGCTTTTCATGTGATTCCCTGGGTCACCCACACTGAACCAGGGATACTCTTCATTCCCACTAAGAGACTGGTCCATAGAAAAATCCACTGTATTTTTTTTTCCAAGTTCACAGGTCTGATCAATCCTTTTAGGTCAAGCAATAAAGTTCCACCACAGGACAGGCTACAAGTACTTGAAAGGAGGTTGTGGTGAGCTGGTGTCAGTCTTCTCCCAGGTAACAAGTGCCAGGATGAGGGGGAATGGCCCCAAGCTGCACCAGGAGAGATTTAGACTGGATATTAGGGAAAAATTTTACTTGGAAATTGTTGTAAAGCACTTAACCATACTGACCAGGAAGGTGGTAGAGTCACTATGCCTGGAAGTGTTCAAAGAACGTGTGGATGTGGCACTTGAGAACACGGTTTATTGGTGAATATTGGTGGTGGTGATGGGTTGATGGTTGGACTTGATGATCTGAAAGGTCTTTCCCAGCCTTAACTATTCCATGCTTCTGTAAAGAAACCAGATGGCAAAAATGTATTTGGCTCTTCATTCCTGCTTCAGCTGAAGCATAGGCAGTAGGAAGAAAAATAAAAAAAGGAATAGGATTTGCACAGATAGGGCCATAAATACAATAAGCAATCTCATTCAGCCTTACATTTACTCTGGGGTTCAGACAAAATCTTAATGATAATTGATAAGTTTCCTTCACAAGGCAGCAGAGCAAAGAATCTGGCTCTGTAAGAATTCATAGAATCACAGAATGGTTTGGGTTGGAAAAGACCACAAAGATCATCCAGTGCCACCCCCTGCCACGGGCAGGGACACCTTCCACTGTCCCAGGCTGCTCCAAGCCCCATCCAGCCTGGCCTTGGACACTTCCAGGGATCCAGGGGCAGCCACAGCTTCTCTGGTAACCTGTGCCAGGGCCTCACCATCCTCCTGAAGGAAGAATTTTTTTCTAATATCTAATCTAAACCTACTCTCTTTTAGCAATGATATCTCTTTTCATGGTGAAAACTACAAGCCATCGTGCCTCCTCTGGGATTTTAACTCGACCCAAGGGTGCCCCTTTCTTTTTCCTTTTTCTCTTGTCCTCAGTAAAGAGCAACCATTCCACACCAGTAACATTCATGTGCCACTCAAAATCTTGTCCTGCTGTGCTTTCATTTCTCCCACAGCACACAGTTAAAACTCGTAATTCTACTCTGCTTGCTGGAGCATGTCACACAGTGAACTGTGACCAAGTAAAAAACTTTTTATTCCCATGTAGAGACCAGAAATAGGAATCATCCCATTACCTGCTCAGGAGCTGTTACCACACATCACAATGCACTGGCTTAGTAGAAGTCCACCCCATCTCACCCCTGAGCTTGTACCATCTCTTAACTCTCTTTCTTATTTTGTCCCACACATAATAAATCCTCCAGAAAATAATCTGCTAGACACTGNACATCGAAACACAGCTTGAAAAAAAAAAAAAAAAAAAAAAAAAAAAAGGGTTCAAAGAAATGCTGATTCTTGTTAGGGATTAGCATCTAGAAATCATTTGGGTAACAGCTCTTCTTTTTCAAGCTGGTTAATAGATAGGAAAATTAGTTGGCAATTTAAATGCTGCCTCATTTAACACAACGATTCCTAATTACATTATCAGCCCATCTGGCAAGAATTGCTTACAACCATCACACAGAAAAGAAAACACCAGTAACTATATGCTGTGTTTGCCCACAGTTATTACGTGTTATTATTGGCACTGACTGTCAGTCAGGTTATTTCAGCAATTTGTTTCTACAAATTAGTAATGTTACAATATTCGGTGGCTTTTTAAGCACAGACATGCTGTATGGTTTTTTTCCCCTCTGTGTTGCTTAGAGTTAGCATTTACAGCCTACTTTCTAATAAAAAAAAATAAATGAGAAGGTTAGGCTTTAATATAGATTCTTCATCTGTTCCCTTAAAGATGCAGAAATAAAAGCAATTTAAAAGATGAGTTAGAGAAATTTTTAGAAGCATTTCTAGATGTAGAGGACTGCAAAGTCAGACGTAAACTTAAAAAGCCTCCACAAAGATGCATTTCTGCTTGCAGGATGATATGTACTCGGTTTAAAAGGTAAGACTGAAAACAAAAATAGGTAAATTCTTTGTGCTGGCACACTGCCCATGAACACTGGGGCAGGGATGGACTCTCCCATTTCTCACTGCTCATAAGCAGTCCCTGCACTGGAGGAACATCTCACCCCAAAGCCAAAGGAGCCTCTGCAGCTTGGATGGAATTATACTTCACTTTGGAGGAGGAGGAGAAGGAGGAGGAAGGGCACAGACCCACATTTTACATCAAGTCCAGCAGGAGAAGTATTTCCAGTGTTGCCCTGCGTGAGGTCACCTCACCAGAGAAAACACACCTATCTGCTCCTTCCTCCTAAAAAAACCCCGTCCCATGGTCATAAGAAGGGCTCACCCATGCAGCCAAGATAAGAGAGGCATTGTGAGGGAGGGAAAAAAAAAAGAGATTAATTTTCTAATGACGTTTGTTCAGCAGGTGGTGCCCACATTTCGCTGCAGCTCCGGGGATGCAGAGGAAGGTGATTTATTGCTGCATGAAAACATGGGCAAACCAGAAGGTCAAGTTTATCACCAAAGATAATTCCTGCTTTCACAACAGCAGAAGTTTGTCACAGAAACTGTGCAGTGTTTGTAGTCTGGGGAGTTAACAGGAGAACAAGTGGCAGCAGCAGCCCAAGCTCTCCTGAGTGTGTTTGGCCTTTGCTGCCATTCCCTCACTCCATCCCCAGCTGGTGCCAGGACCTGGGATTTACATTTACTGCCTTTACAGTTACTACCTTCACACTCACCTTCTTCCCCAGCCACTTAAAACATCTATTCCCAGACACTCACACCCTCACAGGGCCCAGCAGAAGACCAAGAGTTTTTCCCCTCAATCTCTTCACGATCTGCACTGCGGGACTGGGAGGAATATTTTTTTATTTTTTCCCCCTGCCTGAAAAGCAATAATCTCTCTCTTTGCCAGAAGATTACAAAGTACTATCTGGATTAGCCAATCTATCCGTGCTTAAGAGCACTGCATGCTCCTGTAGTGGAGAATTGTATAAAAAACACAAATGCTAAAATGACAGATTGCTCTGAAGTATAAACTTGCTAAACTAAATTGTGAGTTGAAATATGAGCATCTGACTGCGGGACTGATGAATAGTCATTTTGAAGAAAAATATTACAGGAAGTGCTTTATATATATTATCATTTTGACAATAAGGGAAGGCTATTATGGTTTAAAGACAAAAAAAATAGTCAGCCAATCAATCCTGGTAACAAAACAAAATATCTATTCTTCATTTCTACACTCTCCTTCCTGCCAATGCCCTCGGTTCCCTAAACATTAGCATTCTTTCTGCACATGCCATCTCATGTGCTATCTTATTTTTCAGGCTGAAATTTATTTGCTGTGTCTAGATTTATCATACAACACATCCATCCTATTCATGCTATATGAACATGCTTTGCTGTTGAACATGAGCCATTACTTGCTTATCTTAGAGCTGTGTGAATCGTAGCAATTTTGTCTCATTGCCTTTTCAGAAAAGATTAACCTTTTTTCCCTCTTTTTTTATTTTTTTTCCCCCCAGACACGAGTCTCTCTCCCACCTCACACCCTAGAGCAGACAAAACCAGGTGTGTGAAGCAATCCTGTGGCTCACATAAACCAGCTGCAGCTGAAGTCCTGCTCTAGGCACTGGGTTTTGAGTAAGATCTGGACTAATTAGAGAGTAACAACAATAATCTAGAGGTCTAGGAAAAAAAAATCACCTGTAAATAAGCATTGTCAGGCTTTAAATGGCTTGAGAAGACTAAGGAAAATGTGGTAGTCTCTTAACAGATGTAGGGGTGCCACAGAGACCCCCAGGGAGTCAAACCTTTCAGAAGGAAGGGGTTGCATGGGAGCCAAGAGGTGCCTTCATCAGCCTTCCCCAGGGCAGCCACCAACACAACCACAAGCAGAGTTAGTGCTCGCTGAGAGCAGCAGGTTCCTCAAGGGCTTCCAAATCTGAGTGAGGAAAATATGTGTATTTGCTGTGCTTATACCACACGTGTTCTTGAATGGAAAGATAATGAGTGCCTAGACAAATGGAGGAATAAAAAAAACCCCACAAACACTCTGAAATTCAAGAATGAACGCATGAGCCATCAGCTATTTGCGCTTAAGTGCACACAAAGCTCTTGTTAAATCCAAAAGCCTGTTTCCACCTGTTAGTAGGTGTAGAGGAACTAAATTAATCAATTTCCTGGTAATTACAGCACAGCACTGACGAGACAGGGAGGCTGTAAGCTGAATGCCACTGGGAGCAACTCTCACATTTAACTGCAAGCCTCCCGAGGAATCCCAGTGCCCACGCAGCCTTGCTTTAGAGACAGGCTACGTCTAAAGCTCTGTGCCATGTCCTAAATTAGCAAGAGCCTCATCCAGAGCTCACCCTTCCCTCCCTGGAGAGCAGGGTGACTTAAGGTGCAGGAGAGACAGCTATTAATTCAATAATTCCATAGCTAGAGAGAGCCTAACTCTCAGAGGTGTGCTTGGGAATGGCATCACCCATTTCAGAGTCTCCTTCTCAGTATAAAATTCAGTTTCTCACTTGGAAACCACAGAGTGCAACCACCAGAGTGTAACCACCACAGAGCAGAGCTGCTGGGCACTGTCCAGCAGGATCCTGAGCCCTTTGGGACAATGGCCAGCCACATCAGATGGAGCTAAGGATGCTGTAGGAAGACCTGAGGAGAGGGAGAGCTTCTAGCTCCACAGCAAACACGGCACTGTCTGAGGTTAAATATCTGCTGTGGCTGTTCTGTTCACTACTTAGGGCATGATCCTTCTAAAAAAGCACAATCATGCCAAAGAATTTGAGAGGCTGGGCTTTTTTAAGAGAGTTAAAAAAAAAAAAGGAGAAATCATGCTCATACATTACCTTTCAGAATACAATATTAAGGAGGGCTTTTTGCTTTGTTTTTTTTTGTATTTTTTTTTTCAGTTAAGGAAATGAAATCAGTAAGCCTACACTAATGTATTATACCCAGTGAATGATTACAGTTAGAAGCTGCATACAGTTCAGAATTTCAATTTTCCGAGGCTTTTGCTTTCCAAAATTAGCTTCCAATTTATTTTGTCAGGTCATTCTTTTCCTCTATCGCTCATTAGACTCAGAGAAACTGCTGTCAAATTTAAAAAAAAAAACAAAAAACAAAGAAGGCATTTTTAACTCTTCTTCTCTACCTAGCTTCAGAAGTCCTACACTACAAAAAAAAAAAAAAAAAAAANAGCAAAAAAAAAAAAAAAAAAAAAAGAGCTTGTTTTGAAACTAAATCAACAACTCTCCAACTGCAGTAAGACCAAACCAGTTTTATACATTTATGTAAAGAGCCAAGACATGCTAAGCAAACTCAAGAAGGCTTGAAGTGACTAATCTTTAAACCTTCCTCACCCTGTAGGTGAGTCACTGCCCATGTTTACTGTGCCTTCTGGAAATAACAAAATTTATCAGGGGAATGAAGCCCATTCCTGATGTTCTTGAGCTTAGGCTAGGAGGCATCCCAAGCCTCATGAGCACTGCTGTTTTTTTGGTAATCTCCCTTTTGCCAAAGACACTACAGTCCCTTTGTCCTTCAGCAGCAGGCAGAAACCCTTCAGGAGAGGTTCAGTCTCACTCCTGTATTCCTACCTTCTGTCAAAGGTCTCCCTCACACCAAAGATCTGAACTTCAAACTCAAATTTAAGTAAGATCCCGGCTTTCAAATGGCACTGGAGATGTGAAACCAAGTGCCAAAGCTGCTCCTTCAATATTTAAGAAGGTGTTTTTTGTTTTGTTTTGTTTTTTAGAGAGACTATTTACAAGAACAAGGGGAATGGCTTCAAACTGACAGAGCGTGGGGTTAGATGGGATATTAGGGAAAACTTCTTCCCTGTGAGGGTGGGGAGGCCCTGGCACAGGTTGCCCAGAGAAGTTTTGGATACCCCTGGATCCCTAGAAGTGTTCAAGGCCAGGTTGGAAGGGGCTTGGAGCAGCCTGGGATAGTGGAAGGTGTCCCTCCCTGCCCATGGCAGGGCGTGGGAATGGATGATCTTTAAGTTCTTTTCCTACCCAGGCCATTCTATAATTTTATGATTTGAAGGCAGATAAAAGCTTTGAAAAAAGGCTATATTTCGGAGGCAAATAGAAAGAAAATGAAACTTGCAGGAGAGCAGTGAGAAAAATCAGATTTTTCAGAAGGCTGCACTCCAGGTCTGATCTCTTACCTCTCCTCCCCCCATCACCTCGCTCTTGTAGTGACACGATTCTTTCCAGGTTTTTTTTCCCCCTCCTCTGTCAAGATGCTAGTTTTGGAGACGAGGATTTGTTAGCAAAGGTTTTTTGAAAGCCTGGAGAGCTGTGAGGAGGAGAGGTGAAAGCAGGACACTCCTGACTCATCAAGTCTATCCGTTCTCCCCGGAATGAGCTCTTCCCAGCAGCACTTCCATACCCACACGGTGGGGCACCACTCATTAGAAAGAACATCCTCCTAGCTGCACTTACTGCCTGCTTTCAGGAAGTCCTCCTTATGTTTTTTCAGTGCTTCTCTTCAAGGGCACTGAATGCTTAGAGACATTTTCCAGTCTGTTCCCCTGAAACGCTGTAACAAACCCAAAGTGGATAAGCACAGGTTTCCCTGGGTTTTCTCCATCCACACACCACAGCAGTGAAGCAACCAACCTTCCCAAAACAGGAAAGGCAGTGGATATGATTCCATGGGAACACCCACCTTGCTGCTTTAAGTCAAGTTCATGGCTCTGAAAGCAGCCTGTCCCTCCTGGAGGCCAGGAAAGTACAGACAATCCCACGTTCACGCAGTGAGATCCCCGGATTGGCCAGGATAGTTGGGAAGGGAGAGGTAAATAAATAAATAAGAACACACCTCGGAAAGCCAGCTATGAACTCCCTGTACTTCATGACCTCTGCTATAAAAATGCCATGACGTGTTCTTCAGGACTGATCTGCAGCACTGCCAGATTTTATTTAACACGAGATCTGGGTTGTGTCAGCCTGAGGAGCCGAAAAGGCCGATCCCACCCTCTTAACCACCTTGAACCACCTCTTCCTCACCTGTCACAGCAGCTCCCACCTCCTGCCTCCCTTTCTGCCCAGAAACAGCCACCATCCCACACTTTCACACACCTGCTGGGCTGGGAGGGTGGTACAGGGACACGACTGGATCTGCCAGTGCAGGCGAGGGACGGGAAGGAGGGAAAGATCAGGATAAAACCCACAAGTTCAGCTGTGTCAGGCACAAGGACTGGAATTTGGTTATTCTGATCGGTTATTCCTGTTAAAAATGTTGTGCCACCCCTCTGGGGAAAAGGTGTAGGGCCAGGCAGCTTCCCACTGCTCCGTGCCATCTTTGGTGGCCACAGGAATGTGCACAGGCAGTCCCAGGTCTCAGAGCACAAACAAGGTGATGCAACTCCAGTGGTTTTATTTCCCTGGCAATTAATAAAGGGAATACAACCGATGGAAGGCTTTTGCTCCCCATTGCACCTGACCTATTTAGGATATTGCCAAGCAGAAGTTGATTGTCATCATGGGTGTTCCTTGGAATTATACAAGGGAGTACAAAGGCACAAACAGAAAACAACTTTATGTTCCATATTAGCAGGAAGAGCTAGTTGATTGGGGAAAACAAAAAGAAAAGAAAAAAAAAGCTGTTAAGCAATGTCATAATGATGTGTTTGATTAATTAAAAATAAGATTCACGTTTTATATTCATATTTGTTCTAACATTTTTACTTAAGAATTTGGTAGGACAATTTAAAAGGCAGTTTTGATTCTCAAGTGAAACAAGATATGCTTTTTAAAAAAAAATTCTCTTTTTTAAAAGCGGCACTCTTCCCCCCCTGCTATTGGAGTCGTTTATTTCTCTCTCTCCTTTTCAAACATTCATACTTTACTCTTTCCCCTGGCTAATACCAGAGAGGCAGCAGCTCTGGGAAATGAACCAGCTTCGCCCGTGGCTCATACATCATTACAATTGTTAACCAAGTTCCACTATAAAAATCTTGATTACACAGGAGAACACAGAGGCATGCAGGAACACAGCTTCATTTCCAGATACCAGATTGAGTTTGTAGGGCAGGAAGTTAAAAGACTTTGTTATGCTCTCGGGTTGATAAAGTCTGCCAGGGCACGCCACAACAGCACGCATCAGACAGCTTCCTACAAACCATTCCTCCACACAGCAACCTGGGTGCAGGACTGAGCTACCTTCTACCCTGGCCAGGGGTTACATCCTCCTGGGAGAGGGTGGATGTGTGATGGGAGCTGGAATTGCATGATCTTCAAGGTCCTTTTTGACCCAAATCACTCTATTGATACCCCTGGAGCTGATGGTGCTCAGGGCACTGGAATTGTGGAATTTCACCCAATGTTGTTGTGCACGCCTGCCATGGAGAAAAGCTCCCAAACCCGGACAAAAAGCTGCAGGTAGTACCACTGGCATTTGGGCACTTGCCAATGACCAAAGGTCATTCAAGGTTAACCTGAAGGCTCAGCAGAGTGCAAATCAAAGTTAATTTTAGCTGGAACATGTATCACACACCAGCGTTCATAACCACAGCTCCTGAGCAATTTTGTGAACTTTCCCTGATGCCTTAGGTTTTAACTTTTATATCAGGCATCATCCCCATCCCCCACATTATTTATCTCAGCGGTTCAAATGCAAAATTCTGGCACTTTGGATCATGTGAAATGTTTGTGTTATTCCCCGAAGGACTTTGGCTCTGAGAAGTAATGAGAAGATTATTCTCTGACAGTTAAACCGAAGCACTGACTGCATCAGATGTTAAACTGCTCCAACAGCTCCCAGACTTTTGGGAAGTGTGACCACCTTTGAACTCCTCTGTCTTATTTGCAACCCGAGAGTCACTGAGAAGAAAAATGAATGAATTAAATAAAAATCTCTTTAGTCACAGAAAAGGTAGGATTGGTGAATCACTTTCTGACACGCCTCACACCTCACTCTTTCCTGTAGCAGACATCCACCAGGCAGCACAGTGAATAAAGCACAGCCTTTCCAAACCACGCCTAAGCAGCACAATAATACTGCCCTAAGGAGCTCCCAAGTTGGTGTAGTGTGCTCTGGCTTGAATCAGAAAATCGTGGAATGGTTTGGGTTGAGAGGGACCTTAAAAATCACCTCATTTCAGCCCCCTGTGGTCGGCAGGGAATCTTCCACTAGACCAGGTTACTAAAAGCCCCATCCAACCTGGCCTTGAAGAGATGCCACAACTGTTAATTCCTTATACTGCAAACACTGACACTCAAGGTTTCTGTATCCACAGGTATCATAACGGAATTTTGGAAGTAAAGTTCCCATTTACATAAAATAAAAAAAAAAAAAAAAGGGAGGAAAAAACCTCCCTCGAGATTTCACGAAATCACAATTTTGAAAAGAGATCCAAATCCCGCAGTTGAAACAAGACACGCCAGTATTTTATTTTCTATGCCAAAACTATTGCTGCCAATGGCATTCTTCAAATTCTTTTCTTCCCAAACACCACAACAAAATTTTCAAGTTGGCACATGCAGGACCCAAGCCTCCATATGATGACAAAGCAGGTAAGCCTTTTGTTCATGTAGAAGCCCCCGAATCCTGATCTTCTGTGGTGTGAAGCTTCTTATGGCAGCAGAGTAGGATGCAGAAAGAGCCTGGGTGGTGAGAAAATTCTCACATCTGACCTTGACCTGAGCCTGAGCATCAGGTGGGCTCCAAGGGGCTCTTCTAAGAGCCACTCTCACAGGCAGATCCACTCACAAATATCCAGGAATTATCTGAGAGACGGCTGCCAAAAGCATCCAATTATTCTTCCCCTGTCAAATGGCAGGAGCTGGCCTTTAATCCTTCCCTCAAGTGGAAAGGTGACTCTCAGTTCTTGAGTTGTCATGTCTTTTTCTTTAAAGAAAAAATCCCAGTTTTGGAGTTTTGGATCCCTAAAGATGGATTCTTCTCTGTATTTAGGGAGGAGAAGCTCACCAAGTGTTACTGCAGCATTAATACCTTTCCTCTTTTACAATAAGACCAGAGCGGGATGTGAGACCAGCATTTCCCCTGAACACATGCAATCCAGCTTAACAGCAGTTTTTGCTAGTAAATAGGTACAAAAATAAGCCAACCATAAAGCTAAATAAAATCAACTAATTTTAGTACTCGCAAGCTGAGCAAAGAGGACAAAATCTACAAGTAATTTGTTTTTCACAATATCAAATTATTAGTAAGCAGCGGTGAGGGAAAAAAGGATTGCAGAGTGCAATTACTGTCTTAACAGATTCCCTTCAAAAGGGCCTAATTATGACACATTAATTGTATTCAGTGAATTGTAATTTTCACTACCATAAGATCTTTTCCCCCCATCTAGCTTGTTTTCCTCAAATTCCCTCCCCATGATACCCCACAGGTTTCATCTGTTTGAGAAGGACTCTTAAGAAAACCCAGAATAAAAGTCTAGAACAGCAGTTGTCCCCTGCTGCCCTCCCCCTAAAATACCCTTAGACATAAAAAGGCAGCGAGAGCAGTAGGAAAGAGACAAAACAAAGAATGGGGGAAGAACTCTGAGGGAGGAGAGAGAACAGGAGGAAAAAGGTGTTATTTTATCAGCCTTTGGCAAAAGAGGGAGCAAACATTGACTCTGGCCCGAGGCTTTCTGAAGGCTCCAGGGCTGACTTTGCTACATGGCTGCTCTCGGATGTGCACGGCCGAAAGTCCATGGGAGAGCCACGCCTGGAGAGAGGCTGCTGAACAGGCTGGGCCTGGGGGCAGCAGCAGCTTCCGTGGGCAAACTTTTGTCCTAAGGGGGAGAAGTTTGCAGAGCTCCTTGGTGAGGCTCTCAGGTGATCCCAGGCTGCTGCATCCTTCACTAAGCAGAGCACGCAGCCGCTACGGCAGCAAAACCAAAATCACGGGGTTGGTGCAGACTCCATCTCCCTCAGGTGCTGCCAGTGGTAGAAGACCTCCCTGAGCGTTGCAAGTCAAGGGGAAAGCACAGTGGATTGCTCACGCTGAGGTTCTCCTCTCCATGAGGCTGCTACTGATGCCTTAGGTTTTAACTTTTATATGTTTCAAATTCTGCATTCCCAGTGTGTAACTCTGCAGTGTCCTGCAGCCTGGGAGCTGCTGCTCTCTCATGCTGAGACAGACAGAACAAAGCCTCTCCAGGCTGCTCTCCAAGGACACCCAGCCCGGCCTAGGCCCAAAATGTGTAACCCAGCATCTTGAGAAGGGGGGCAAGCTGAGGGGAAATTCCATCATTAGCTAAAGTTTAATTGGTGAAATTGGGTTGAGATGCAAATGGCCCAAAGCTATAAAAGTGTGAAGAACTCGTGACTCGGGGTCCATCTTGGGTGTAGCCTTTGGCCTGCCCAGGGTGTGCCTCTGAAGGCCTTTCAAATAAATATCCACCTTTATTCCCTTACTCCTGTCTAGTCTCTGTTTCTAGGTTGGCATCTTTAGGCATCACTACCAGCCCGAGTGAGCTGGGTCCTGCCAGCCCAGTTCCCTAACACGGCAATCCAGTCGCATGGCGGGCTGTGATGGAGGCACGGGCAGAAAGGAAAGTAACATCTATCTAGTTCTGGGCTATTTTAAGTGCTTTGAAAGGCACTGAGCTAATGGATACAAATTCTAAGGTGCAAAAGTGACTTTAGAACAAGTTCTGTATTTCTTCATGAGCTGGATCTACAGAGCAAACCCAGGCTGGAAAGCACCAAGACATAGGACAGGCCCGTCAATGGCAGGAAAAAACACTTCCTTTTTTAAGGCAGCTGAGCACTGCCTCCTTTACTTTGAAGATTTGATCTCAAGCCCTAATCTATGCTGAAATAGAAGCAACAAGTTCCTTCACTTATTTACACAAGTTGTTTGCATGATTAAATCTGTATTTTACAGCCAGTAGGAAAAGAGAGAGAGGTCTGTCCGACTCGTACTGGAGAGGCACGTGTGCAAGCCATTGTACCGGCTTCCTTTTTCAAACAGAGCTGTACTTGAAAATGACCAGACAACATTTCAGGTCACTTACACTGAGTGAGAAAATTTGAAAGATAATAATATGTGGAGGCAATGTAATAGCGAATGTGTCCTCACATACTCAAAGTCATAAGTGCTCTTCAAGATAATGAAGACCCTTGCAAGGTGTAGTAGATTTTAAATCTGTCTTGCCAGATGCTGTCCCTAGAAATCACAGTCCTCTAGTTAGAGAGGGGCGGAAAAAAGAAGAAAAAACAAAACAAAAACCCAAAAACAACAAGAAGAGAAGGATTTCTTCCTTAATAATCCAAATGAACCAAACACATAGAAATTACACATGGGCTTTCTTTCATCCACTGGTTCATTTTCATCTCATTTCTACTCCAAATCCCAACTAATTTACACTTTAATCAGGCAAAACAGTTATTTGCTCGCCCTCTACTTTCCTCTTTCCAGATTTAACTGATGCTTTTGCCTTGATAAGGAATGAAATGTCAAGAGTGGTAAGAAATGTGAGCCTGACACCTATTCCCACCACCCCTGCTCCTCACAACCCACCAGGATCTGCTGAATTCAGGATTGCCATGACCAGAGACCCTGGATAATAAAGCTTCCACTACTTCTCTGAAGAGGAGAAAGCACCTTTAAAGGAGCAGTTAGTGGGGCTCTAACCCCTAACTCTGGGAGAAGAGCATATCCTGAGGAATGACCACAGTGAGCCTCTTCCATTCAGTGTAATTAGCACTCGTATTTTGGGTTATTTCTGTAGTACAGGCTCTACTCCCTCCATGCAGTCCCTTTTGGCAGGGCTGATTTTGGATGAAAGGAGGAGCTGGAATGCTCATTTGTAAAGGCAGGGACTTTTCTGTCAGCCCAAATCTGGTATGTTTGTTTGCTGTGTCTTGGGTCAAAAACACATCACAGCCCACTAGGCCGCAGCTGTTCACTGAATTAGTCCGGAATTACAACTGCCAGGTCTTTGTCCTTTTTATTTTGCAGGTATCCAACAGCAACAACTACCAAAATCTACTCAACTCATCATTTAACAACAGGAATATTTTGCATTTCAATAGCATTTCCATGGGACAGATCTGGAGGGATTTTGACGCTGCCACCGCAAAACACTCCAACGCACCATGGAACTCGTCTTTGCTTCTCAACCCTTTGTTTTTTCAGCTTTCATAAAGAAATCATAAATAAACACAGAAGACCCTAGTAATCACTGAATAAAATGAAACAAAAAAGACAGAAAGAGAGATTTGAGATGGAACCTGCCTTCTACTATTTGAACCAAGAAAGATCATACTTTAAAACTTCTTGTATCTAGAAAGACAGTGAGCCCCTTTTCAGCAAAATTAAGAAAGCGGAGCTGAGCTTGTTGGGGAATAGCACAGCACAAGAAATCATATTACAAGAGCAGTTGAATCTTTCCTCACACCTTCATTCCTTCCAACACCCAGAGAATGAGAGCTACCACCAATTAAGGAATAATGGCTGCAAGTTCAGAACTTGTTAATGTGTGTGTACATCACCTCCAGAACATGAAGCCATAAATTCTGAGTCCGTGACTCACTAGAGGTATTTAATACATGTCCTTCTTTATCATTCCTTTCTTTAATGGCTGGAAGAAGTGGAAGGGAAGATAACCTCCCACCAATTACGTGGGAACTGAAGTTTGTGTTTTGCAGCAGAGGCCGTTAGACCCAACATCCACACTGACCTTAAAACTTGGGAGCAAGTTTATAGAAGGGGTTTTTGCTCACCCCGTGCACAGAACAAACTGCCATTAGGATAAACAGCAGATTTGAAAGCCTCTTCATGCACAGAATGAAAAGCTGACACTGAAAGAAAGAAGCTGTGGCATTCAGAGCACAAGTTGGGTCCTTCTGTCGTTAATCAGAGCGGAGCTCTCAGGGGCCACACGCCTGGCCTCTCTTCCACAGAGAAGTTTCAGGAATAACTTTTACCTGTTCTCAATAAAAGCACAGCTCAGAAACACAGTGGGATCAGCAGGACTACCACCACCTCACACAAGAGGCAAGATGAGGCAATGGTACTGTCCCTGCAAACATTTAATGCAGTCCAGATGGACTTTAAGAAAGCTATGAAAAACATGAGTTTTTTTAAGAGTCTGACTATTCTTTTGGTCAAAAGCTTGTAGGAGAAACAAAATTTATATGAAGAGAACTGCAGTGAAGATAGCAAAAAGCCCTAAGTGATCTTCGATTCAATTTCTCACAGTGCTTATAATCTCAGGGTAGGCAAAATAATAAAAGATAGAGCAAAGGAATTCCATTGGATTATTCAAAGAAATAACTAAGAACACTGCATACAATTCATATTGGGCTCTTGCCACCTCTTATTTAAATCTGGAATTGGAAGAAGTGCACCTATACAGACAGGTATAAAGCACATAATCCATCAGAAGTAGGACACATAATACATCCATGAAATAAGGGACAAATACATCACACCCTTCAACACAATAGACCATTTTCACCTTTCACTTAATTCTTAAGTAGGTCTACATGTGAATGAATAAGAATTAATGGGAGTAATAAGATTTGACACCGACCTGGTAGCTGGCCTGGAGATCTGATAGGATTAGGAAGGATACTGTATCATAAAACTAGAAATGATCAGAAACACTTTGGCTGCAAACACTTTGCAAAACTGGATTGACTGCACTGAAGTTTCCTGTCTTGGAAATAAAATAAATTTTGACTTCACACAGCTGCTCTATTTTTGTACCGTCAGAACAAGTGTTTCAGAACTGCCATTGTGAATCGCAGTTCTGTGCTGTGTTTATCTGCTATATGACAAATCAGAATTGGAACGAAAGCCAAAAAGTATGCCTTAAATGACCTGAAAAACGAAATTCTGTCATAGTAGCTTCCTTCCAAGAAGAGAAATTAAAAAAGGGAGATTTCTAAAAATGCAGTTGAGCAGTGAAGCGAGCCCTGTAGCGCTGAAGCCTTTCACAAACGTTCATTCCCCATTCTGGCACAGCAGCTTCCAACGCTTGACGCACACGCTCCCAAAGTCGCCGGGCACCAGCACTGATGTAACCACCACATCAAACCTGGTGCCTCTTCTCACAGCCTGCCACTTGGTCGTGCTCCACCACTGCCCTGTGAGCGTTTCCCCATCCCTTCTCTGCTCCCATCCAGAGCAGCAGCTGTGCCATCCACCCTTCAGAACAGAAGCGCAGCCGCGCTGCTCCGCCGCTCTTCCCTGCCAGCATCCTCCTTCCTCCTTGGCAAAATGTCAGGGAAGTGTTCCTGCTCTCCGGGCTGGCAGTCCTGGGGCAGGCCTGCCTGAGGCAGGGAGCTGGGAAGTCCCAAGCTGGAGGGGTGCAAGAGCACAGGAAGGTGTCCAAGCATCACTTTACAGCGCAGCTTCTGACGTGAAGCAAGTGAGGTTGGGAGGAGCATTTAAATCAGGAAAAGATTTTCCTTTTCCACACGATCGTGCACAGCCCACTCCCAACTCCAGCAGCAACTTGCCCAAGGAGCTTAACACAATCCAACGCTTGGCACTATCCAGACACTTGCTTTTAGTAGCAGCATGTGAAGTATTCAAGTACCAACAGTAGCAGCTTTGTAGCTTTATACTACTCATTGCAAAGCAGAAAAACAGCAAGTACATTTGTGATCTTTAAGTCTTCTGGTTTCAGGCAGGGAATGAGAGAACAAATTCATCCTCATCAAAAGTAGAGAATAAATTGTAACTGCACTCCACTGAGTCATTACACACCAAGATCTGATTTGGGAAACAGAAGCATTTATAACCTTACTTAGAACCTCAGTGGGTCTACTTGTGAATAACACCTCACATGTGTCAAACCAGTGGTGGTCTTTAAAATCATTAACTTTGCAAGAAGTCAGAACTAGTTCAAAATAGTAAAAGCTCTGCAACCAGATTCAAAGTATGCTTTTTTCATGCGGAAAAAATAAAGATCAGAGGCAAGTTTAGCTGAAACCTTCCATCACCTG
Source organism: Pachycephala philippinensis (assembly GCA_013397055.1). Lineage (NCBI taxonomy): Eukaryota > Metazoa > Chordata > Aves > Passeriformes > Pachycephala > Pachycephala philippinensis. Next base: position 411,570 of record VWZT01006076.1, on the reverse strand, counting down.
TAATACAAGTGATACGAGCTGTTAAGCATAAGTGAAGCCTCTGGGTGTACTGAGGGCAGCACATTTCTCCCTCTTAGACCTCCAGTCATATTATTAAAGGCCTGTCACATTTTTCCTTCTCCATTTCTTTCAATTTCAGAATCCCCCTAGACATGTACAGAGATAATATCCTTGATAGCCACTTTTTCTACCTGAAATTATTTTTTTTTCATTTAAGACATGCTGAATTGGGTGATTAGTCCAATCAGATCTGGTACCTCGATTCTGGCAGAAGCCAGTATTGAATGTTTCAATGTTCCCCGGAGTTATGAAGCACACACTATATCACACTAACAGAACTACTCAAATATGCATCACTCAACAAGGAGGAAAAATTATTTCATGGCCTCTGTGGCTACTGGGCCACACCTTGATATGTCAGACCTTGTTATATTTTTTTTTTAAACTCCATGTATTGATTATAAAACAATGCCAGCCTTTCTTAACGCATGTATTGACCCTAGTGTGATACCTTTTGATTACAGAGATGATGTGGCCAATCCTCTTACATTCGAGGGGCAAAAAAAGAAAGAGCTCACAGACATCCAAAAATGCAATGACGGCTGAACACTCCCTATTGGCTGCGTATTTTGGCATTCATTGGCTTTTTATTACGTAGGGGAGTTAAGCAGAAGAATAAAGATTTTTTTTTTCCCCTGTCTACACTGGGAACATAAGGACCTAAACTCCTGAAGCAAACACAAAGTTCTGAAGGAAAGCCCCGAGGGCTCTCAGGAAATTAATCCCCACTCAGCTGACTAGTCATCCCCACCAGCAGCCCAGCACCGCTCCTCCTGGGATCTCATGACACAGATGAAAGAGCAACTACACAGCAAAAAAAAAACAACCCGAAACAAACTTCAGCCACACTGGTGGAGGCAGAGAGGGAAGATTCAAGGCAACACGGTCTATTTGAAAACAATATCCAGAACACACACGTTCTTTGCCCTGTTAATGAGCAACACATGGATTCCCGACAGAAGGGGCTGGCTGTGCCCAGCCATCACTTTAGTTTAGCAGGAAGATGCCGAGTGATTCTCCCGGGAGCACCGGGAAGATCTACCGCAGCACCCAATCACGATGCAGAGCAGCTTAAAAAAGCAAAGAATAATAAAAAAAGCACCCTCTGTCTCTAAAACACGGTCAGTTCCACTGGCAGAACAACTCGCTTCGGATTCAAACGCCGTGACACAGCCTAAAAAAAAGCCTGGGGACCAGATCTGTAGATTCCCCGAGCAGTGCCCGAGCCGGGGCAGGACAGGGCAGCCGGGGGCTGCTTCTCTCCTTTCCTCCCTCCCTGCCGGCCCNCTCCCCCGCTCCGGGCACCGGCCCCGTCTCCCGGGAAGGGGGAGAAAGGGGAAGGAGGAGGCGCCAGCACCGAGCACCGCGGCAAAGTTGCGTTGGAGCCGGGGGCCGGCAGAGTCGCTCCCACCCAGGACAAGTTTGCCCCCCTC
>VWZT01006076.1:386871-409973 GCA_013397055.1 Pachycephala philippinensis | reverse complement strand
GAGCCGGCGGGGGCGGCGGGGTGGGACACGCGGAGCGGCAGCGAGAAGAGCGCCCGGCAGAGCCCCGCGGTGCCGGCCAGGAGGAGCAGCAACCCGGGAGCCGCCAGCGGGGTCCCCATCCCGGCGGCAGCGCGGGGCCGGGAGGCGCTTCCCAAGTGCTGCGGCTCCGGCCGGAGGCAGCGGCCGCCTGGCTGCCAGACTGGAGCAGCCGAGGGGGGGAGAGGAGGAGGAGAGGAGGAGGAGGAGGAGGAAGAAGAAGGGAGCGGCTTACCCACGCCCCGGCTCCATCTCCCCCTCCCCCGAAGCGAGCTCCTCCTCGCGTTTTTCCCGCACGGCCCCCGAGCAGCCGGAGCGCTGGGAGCTCCGGGGGACGTGCGGGAAAGTTATTCCGACCCAGCGCCCACGGGAGAAACTTCCCGGCTGGGCTCAGCCCTGCCCGCAGCCCCGCTATCGGAGCGTGACGGCACGGTGGGGAGAAAAGTTTCCGAAAGCCTTAAAGGGGGAGCGGCGGAGCGGGGACCCGCGGCTCCGGTCCCCTCCCGGTGTGGGGCGGGGGTGCCCGGGGCTCCGGGCTCCAGCAGCCTCCGTGGGGAGCCGCTGCCATCACGGGAGCGGAGGCTGTGGCCGGGCACTCGGAGGTGGCGGTGGGAATGCGGGGTCACTCGGGGATGCGGGAGCGTGTCCCCGTGTGCCAGTTCACACGGTGGCGGCTGGTGTGAGGAGCGGGCGTGTGTGTGCGCGCGTGTGGAAATTCATCTGCTGCACCGACAGGAGCGAGGCACGCAAGGCGCCTGCTTGAGAGAGCATGCGAGGCTTTAAATGTCTTCATCATGCGCGGAATTAATGACGGCAGTCAAGTGCGGCCTTTTGAAAGATGGGAACACTTAGGATGGAATTAGTCTCGACATCTCTGGAGTAATGACAGTGCCTGATGGATCGTTGGATGGAGCAGATAGTCCAAAAGCCTTGAAATGAAACACTGGGCAAGTCTAAGCAGAGTCACTCTGTGGTTGTTTCTGGCTCTTCCCCCAGTCCTCGGTAGTAGATGAAGTTGAAAAATATCCAGCTTAAGTCATGTGTTCTCTCGGTGTCCCCTGATCAATTTGCTGTCCTAGGCAACCACCTGGTCTCTCCCTGTGAGTAAATCTGTGCCGAACTGCGTGGACTAAGATCCTTCCCCTGCCAGAGTAAACTGAAAGAGCTCCCTCCTTCCCTTCCTTGAGCTGGAGTAATCGTCCGCAAGATCTCCAGGTGTTTCACAGGTATTAAATGAAGTTTCACTAAGAGGTAGACAGTAGTGTTCATTCCTGGGGAGGCTGAGCTGCCTGTTTGGGGGAAGGATACTCGGGTGAGGCTGTTAATCGTAGCCATTTGTCAGAGTTGCTTGAAGAGGATAATCCTTAAAAAGAAAGTGTGAGCCCACCTTCCCTGCTGAAGGAAAATAGGTGTTTTCACATTCTTTCACTGATGTTTTCGTTACTCTGGCTCTGCCACCTCAAATCTGGAGCCCTCGCGCTCACTTTGTAGGGCCTCTCTTGGATCAGTTCGGTGCTTTTGGTGCAGCTGGATGCTTTTCCTCCTGCATCCATGGCAGGAGGGGGATGCAGACCCTGTCCTGGCTGGTGGAGCTCTGTGCAAGAAGGAAAGTGGTGTAGGCAAGGTGGGAAGCCTACGAGGACCTTGGCCTGGCTGGGGATGGAGGAGAGGGTGTAAATGAAGCTTCCTCTCAGGAGGTTGTTGTGCTTGTGAGAAACCACACACCTTGGTAAGAGGTGAAATTGTGCAAAGTTCCCCTGCTGCACAAATCTCTCTATTTGCCTGACAAGTAGGAATGTGAAATATTACAGCCCTGGTCTGTCTAGTCTCACCTGCTCCAGACCGAGGGAAAATGCTGCTGTGGGCTGATGGCAGCTGAACACCTGAGGGAGTGGCAGCCAGGCTCACACAAAGAGGTTATCTCCGGGGTGCTACAGTAATGGCTTTTCCTAACATAGCTGGGATAGTGACAGGTTACATTGTGGGGCCTGTCTAGTCACAGCTGAAGCTGAAGGGGAATTAAAATGCTTGGGGCTCTTCACGGGTGAGCTGAAAACTGGAGAAGTGCCCCCGCCCCTTTGGAAAAGGGAATGTGAAAAGTAATCAGGAGTATAATTGAACACCCCCTCAGAGTGGTAGGGATGTATTTAGAACAGTCAGCAGCTATGTGCATTTTGTTTTAATTCTTTTACAGTACAGTAAGTCTTCCCCCTTGCCGCTGTTGCTAAGATACGTTACCACACTCCTGGCTAAAGCAATTCCAGTCCAAGGAGTGTATAGTTTTCAGAGCATAGAAGATACAGCATAGCCTTTAAGTGTTTAAGAGAAAACTTGTCCTTTTTCTTCGTGCTGTTTGGTAAAAGTTCTTCTCATCCTGTTTTCCACAGCCCTGGATCGGTCTCGCAGTAAATGCACATCAGGCAGCTGCTGCACGGGAGATGCTGTGTGTGAAACCTTCCTGTCCTCCCATGGCATCATCCCAGCAGGGCCTGGTGTGGGGGTTCTGCCTTGCGTCCTCTGCTCCTTTATTTATTTAAGCATCTGATAAGGATTAGGCTGTGCCATGTCCAGGTGAGAAGTTCCAGTGCATTTCTGAACGCTGGCAGGAGCAGGCCTTAGAAGAGCGATGTGAACAGCTGCTCGGGAAAGGAGATATAAAAAAAAGTCCTCCCAGAGAGCCAAATGTAACTACATCCAAGATGTTCCTCGGAGGGGAAGTCATCTGTATGCAATGAGTGCCACAGTCAACGTGCACATTTGGTGTTTTATGTATCACACACAGAAAATAAATGAAATGTCACAAATAGACACAAGTTTAAGTGTCTGTACCCTTTGTATTCGACAACATTCGGTGGATCTTGTTTTTCTCTATTTTTGTGATTCCAAATATGTATTCTTTGAGTAAATAATAGTAAAAATAATTTTAAATAATCAGCCTCTGTGAAAAGGTTGTTTTTTTTTTTTTAAAGTCAACTGTCCACATATAAATTCTCAGGTAAATCTTGACTTTAATCCAACTCTGCATTAATTTAATTCAATGATACCATGGTGCTTTAAATCTTGAGCCACTCGACAGGGAATTAACATTTGTCTCTATAACACAACCTCCCACCACTATTTACAGAATACAGAGCATCATAAAAATGCAGCTGCTCTGTGCTGTGGACAAGCTGTGTGAACTCAGAGGGGACAGTTGCGCCGTGGAGATGTTAGATCAGGCCTGTTGAGAAAACAAGCAGGAACAGAGAAGGCATCTGAAGATGCAGAGGAAGTGCTGGAGCTGATCTGAGCAGAGGAACTGTGTGTGGCTAAAAAGAGATCCTCTCCTTCCCGAAGAGGAAGCTATTAGGGGACTGCTCAGATCGAAGCACCTCTCTGCTGAGCTTCTAAAGGAGTCAGGCTGACCTGAGCTATCGTTACACAATGATAAGGGCAGATGGACACAAAGACTTCTGTCCTAAAATTGCTTTGTCTGCTTTCTGTGTCCTTGCTCTTAGCATAATCAATACTTCAGTTCTAAGAAGAGTGATTGTTCCTTGCTGCTAATTCCACACTGTTTCTGAAGGGAATGCAGCTGGACCTGCAGTGTGCAAAGGGTTAATTCACAGACTTCAGTAGCCCTAGGAGAGGGGAGTTTTCTTCCTGAACCTTCCTGGGAAAAGCTCTTCTCTGTCTGTGGTTGTCTTGCAATCAGCTTTTTCATATTTTGGGCCTAATCCAGTGAAGTACTGCTTGTACGAGACAGAAGGGTAAACAATCAAGTGGCAGCAGAGGCCACAAGGTCTGGCTCTGTTTTGTGACTGCCAAGGTCTGGCTCTGTTTGTCTTCAAAGGCCACGAATAAAAGAGCTGCCCCATGGGATGAGAAATGTGCCACGCAGGAGAGCTGTTCCAGTCGTGTTCCTGGGGCTCTGAAATGTCCCCTGTGCCAAAGGGAGGGCAGGGACACTTCTGGGGCTTTTGAAAGGATGGAGCGTGTGCCCTGTGTGTAGAGCTCATGCAGAATGAATCTTGCGGCTGAAGACTCTGTGCTTGGGGATGTAGGTGCAAATCCTTATCACCATCCATCTCTTTATTTTGGGTAGAGGATCTGTGGGTGGGGGTGTCTTCTTTGGTCACTGTCTGTGCACTGAGTTTTCTGAGTGGTGATATCACCCTCTGCCTGCAGTTGAACACGTAAGGTGTTGTAGAGCCAAGATGATCAGAGGGATGGAGCAACTCTCCTACGAGGAAAGGCTGAGAGAATTTGGATTGCTCGGCCTGGAGAAGAGAAGTTTCAGGGTGACCTCATTGTGGCCTTCCAAGAAAGATGGGGAAAGACTTTTTACAAGGGCATGCAGTGACAGGACACGGGGGAATGGCTTCAAACTGGCAGAGAGTAGGTTTAAATTAGATGTTAGGAAGGAATTCTTCTGTGAGGGTAATAAAGCACTGGAAAAGGTTGCCTGGAAGAGCTGTGGCTGCCCCTGGATCCCTGGCAGTGCCCAAGGCCAGGTTGGATGGGGCTTGGAGCAGCCTGGGACAGTGGAAGGTGTCCCTGCCATGGCAGGGGGGATGGAATGATCTTTAAGTTTCGATCCAACCCAAACCATTCCATGGTTTTATGATCCCTTTTTCTCTAACAAAGTGGTGTGTGACCAAGCAAGGGGCAGAGATGCAAAATGCACCTTGTTTTTGTGCTTGTCCCAGTGCTAGAGCAGAGGGGCCGTGCAGAAGCCACCGTCCCTCCTTTGTGGAAAGGAGTAGGAACCAAGGAAGGGGAGGCAGAAACAGCTGCGGGTCCAAGTGCCTCCAAGTAAGGTTTACTCAGACCCCAGAGTCCCAAAGGGCAGCACAGAGCAGAGGTTAAGGAAGGGCCAGGAACACCCTGGTGCTACAGCACCATCAATGTATTCGGTATCATGTTTGTTTTGATGGTTTATCACCTTCTGTTTCAGTAGTTCTGGTCCGGTGTAGCTCATTGCTGTCTGGGGAGCTGCCATTTGAGCTCCTGCCCCGCATCTGAGGCAACCTGCAGAGCTCTTGATAAATGCATTGACTGCTCTCACAAAAGTGTTATTTCTCCTCAGAAAGTTCTGCAGGCTTCCTCAACTCCGTTCTCCAGCTGGCACAGGGGAAGAAACAATTTGTGGGTTAGACCTTAAAACGATCCAATATCGACCTCCTGATTCCAGACCTTCCTACACCACAAACAGCAATGGTTATAAATTCATAAACCATGAAAAATTAAACATGCAGTGAACTATAACTGGGCTTTCAAAACAACACATTGAGAGCTGGCACTGCTGGGATTACCCACATATAAATGGGGGGCTGCAGCCCACTTGCCCAGAACTGGTGCACTATTCATTCATTGTTAATAGTAAGAACAGGAGGAACAGCTTGTTACTGAATGTTCAGGAAACCCCTCAGCTTGCTTAAGACTTTTCAGAAGTGCTTAGACTCCACAATATTTACTTGGAAGTAAATGGAGGACATGGGATAGAGAGTCTAGGCAATAGTTGTTGAACTGGAAAGTTCAAGAAATAAAGGAGCTCACACACAGCAAAATTAGTTCCTGCAACCTGTCTTTATCACCTGCTGCCTTTTTTGGTCCACCTCTCTTTATGACCCTGATGCTGACCCTGGCAGAGCCTCTGAAGACTGATAAATTTTGTCATAATCTGTGAAAATCCGCAGTTTCCTGAATTTGGGGTCCTCAACTGAGTGACTGCCAGCTCGTCCTGGGCCAGTACATTTCTGGGTTCTAGTTTAGATATGCTGCTGTAGTAAATCCAGTCTGAAATGCTGAAGGCTGAGCACAAACCATGTGCCTCAGTGATTCTGGGACGAAGGAGAATTTAAAGGGACAACCTAGGGACGTGTAATTAGTAGGATTAAATATGGATTTTTTGAAAAACCTGGCTTTGTTTTGATAAAATATTACTTGCAACTTGACAATGAGCTCTTTATTTTTCATTTTTGATATTTTGGTCTTGAAATGGTACTTTGTTTATAAATTTTGCTTTTTTTACAGTTTTTTAAAAATTTTTTTCTTTCTAATTAAAAAAACAAAACGAACAAAAACCATAAAAAAACCCCACCAAACCAACAAAACAAACAAACAAAACAAAACAACAACAACAACAACAACAAAAAAAAAACCCACAAAACCAAAAAACAACCCAAAACCAACCAAAAAACCCAAACAAAACTGAGCTCTGTTTTTCCAAAATTCTTAGAAAGGTTGAAGTTTCTCAGTTCGTGCATGTAAAGACAAACATGCGCATGACAAATGAAGGTGTCAGCAGCAAAGTAGTCCACAGGAACTGAAATATTCTTGGCTTCTAAGCCATGGGGAAAACCTGATGCACCAAAGAGAGGTTTGCATCTATCAGCTTTGCAAAATAAGGTCTTGTTGTCATCCTTCTGGGCCTCTGGAGATCTCTGAAATGCCAGAGAAAGGTGGAATGGAATTGTGTTCTACAGAATGAACTTTAATTCAGGATGTACCAGGGTATATTTAGAGTTTTGAGTGTTTGTGATAATGATAAACCCAAAATACTACTTAAAACTCACACCTCCTCTAAAAAAAAAGTGATAATGAACTCTTTTCAGCTGTGAATGTTGGACTTTCTGCAGGATAGAGCTGAAAAATGGTTTAGGTGCTTTAAGGTTAAGTAAGTCAATTGGTAAAAGGACTGTTATCCTACATTCACCTGGTAATGACAGTAATGAAATGGTCCAGAAAGAAAAATATGTCCTGAGGCAAAACACTCAGATCCCTTTCTAAAAAAATGAGTAAAAAATGGTCAACTTAGAAAGTTTGATGATGTTATTAATGTGTAAAATGTTACACGATTTCGCACTTCAATTTTTCTCTGTCTTCCCAGCAGTTCATTATTCCTCATCAGACACAGACTTAGAGGTCTTCTCATAATTTATGTCTCCTGCCATTTGTTTCCAGAGCCCAACAATGAGAATGATTATGCTCGCCTCTTGGAATTCCTTGTTTTCAGGAAACAATGCATCAGGGAGGCTGTTTCAGAGATGCAGCCTCTGCCAGGCAGCCAGCCAAAAAAAGAGGTAGAAGGCTGCAAATAAAGCTTAAAAAACTTCAGGTGATTCTTCCCTCGTTTGTAATGGTAGAGCCCACTAAAGTAAGCCAGATTGATTCACTGCTTGTAAGGGCAAGATCTGGTAGCTTTACCTCAATTTGTCTTTCCTTCTTAAATAGTTTGGACTATTTCTTATGTTGGGCATCAGAAGTATATTTCTTGGAGTTGTTTGCATGGTTTCTGATTAATAATGCACAGAACCTCGAATTAGAGAAGCTTGTAACTACTAAATGCAGAGGCTGAAGTCATTTAGGCTGCAGGTCTGCCAGAGACTCGTCCTATTTTCTGCAAGTTTGTTCCTGGCAGTTCTGAGGAATGTACTGGAGAAAAGCATATTGTGCTGCAGTTTTGTTTTTTTTAAAAATCAGTCCATTTGGGGTATTCATGTGTGAGAAGCAAATCTGGGATGTCCAGGTGCTAGAAAACGAAAAAAAAAAAAAAGACTCAAAGGAAATATGCCTCTCTATGAGGTATATATAATAAAACCAAATGTGAGCAGGGTTATTTTCCTACAAAAATCAGTTTACATGTGCTCAGTGGCAACCCATCTGGCAGCTTCTTTCTTCCCAGGGCCCCTTTTACACCACATTCCATTCCTTTGTTGGTCTGCACCTTCAGGCTGGAGGTGATGCCTAAAGAGGCCAACCTAGAAACAGAGACTAGACAGGAGTAAGGGAATAAAGGTGGATATTTATTTGAAAGGCCTTCAGAGGCACACCCTGGGCAGGCCAAAGGCTGCACCCAAGATGGACCCTGAGTCACGAGTTCTTCACACTTTTATAGCTTTGCTCCATTTGCATATCAGCACAATTTCACCAATTAAACTTTAGCTAATGATGGAATTTTCCCTCAGCTTGCCCCCCTTCTCAAGATGCTGGGTTACACATTTTGGGCCTAGGCCGGGCTGGGTGTCCTTGGAGAGCAGCCTGGAGAGGCTTTGTTCTGTCTGTCTCAGCATGAGAGAGCAGCAGCTCCCAGGCTGCAGGACACTGCAGAGTTACACACTGGGAATACAGAATTTGAAACATATAAAAGTTAAAACCTAAAACCTAAGGCATCAGAGGAAGCTCCTTGGCGCTGGTGTGGGGCTGGATCAGACGTTCCTTGGAGCTGCTGCTCTCGGGCACTGCAGTGCCGAGCACAGGGACAGAGATCACAGAAGTGACAAGGGACTCTCAGGAGAGCACAGGCAGGGAGACAGCTTCCAGCTGAAGTGGCCTGGAGAGCTCAGGGGTGGATGGAAGAGCCGTGACAGCACAAAGAGAAAGGGACCTGCACAGTGACGTGACTTGGAGGAGAAAAAGGGCCCCATCGGAGTGACAGGAACAGGCTGTGGACACAGAGCACAAGAGCTTTGGAACACTTCTCACCAAGTGAGGATGTGAGTGCAGGAATCCAATATGCCTCGGATTAAGTGGTTTGGTAACTAATTAAGATTTTCCATACAGGAATCTGTTCTGTCTTATTTTGAGAGCAGCGAGACCTTCTGGATTCTCAGAGGCCTTTTCCTTCTTAGTCTCTATGGGATGAGTTTATTGACTGCATTTTAACAGTTTCTGAAGGACCACAGAAAAACCCTTCAGGGTTTCACTTTCTACTCTGGTCCCCATGGCAAAGGTTTGGCTGGTGTTGCTTTTGAATATGAATTTCAGGATTTAGTACTGATAATCCTATTAGTCTATTTAGGAAATGGAAAAAAATAAGAAATAGAAGCTGACTCAGTGTTGGAGGTAATCTCCTTTATTAGACTTGTATGAGAGAATAGATGTTTCAAAGAGGAAAATCACTCAGGAACTTCTGCTTCATCTTTCTAGGGTCTCATGTAGGCTGAATTTAATGTCTGTGTAGAAGGACTGAGTAAGTTTTTGGTCATCTCATATTAGCAATACCCTTATCCATCTCCTGTACCCTATTAACACTTGGGTAAATCTTACCCATTTGTAACGGAAGAGAGCTGTAACACGAAGTTTGGGTTCACTCCACCTTGTATGAGCAGGCTCTGCTTTAAATAGTTGATAATAAGCATTTGGATTTGAAGGGAAGTTGGCAGGAGTGCCTTCTGCTAGGTGACCTTTGCGAGTGCGTCTGCTGCTGCTCCATGTAGTACCTAAGGAGATGGTGTTTACTGCACTGGTTCTCTCCTGGGAGCTGGGAAAGAGGACAAAGCAGCTCTTTGAGGCTTGGCAGAAGATAATCAGAGATGTCACTCCCCACTCCATTCCTGCCAAATGCAATTAGGACTTTTGCCGGGGAGAAAATCATTTAGGGGTTGCACTTAAATCTTAGAAGGCACATGTGAAATGCTTCATTTTCAGCAGCTGATGCTGTAAACAGAATGTAGGTACGAGTAATGGAGTAGAATTTGTTTTTCTTGCAATGAATACAAGGTATAAAGTGTTTATTGACTTAAAAAGAAAAACTGAACAAACAGAATAAAGAAGAAAGCATTCACGGCTGCTTTGAAGGAAAGAATGTTTTTATTTCATACTTTGAAGAAATTGTTCAAGTAGTTCAGCCGTGTAAAAATGTGACCCCCTCTAATGCTGCCAAGGGCAGTGAGATCAGGGATAATCTGCTGAGGAAATGCAGCTCACGCAAGCCAAAGGCAGAGTTTTAAACTTACAGCACCAGTTTTTTTCCAAGAGTGAAGCACGGGCAGAAGGGTTTTTTTGCTTCCTGAAGAATCCCATTACCTGTTTTGATGAATGTTCTCTCTTTGCTGTAGATGCATGTGGATGTGAGGGACAGTCTGACACATCTTCTCCCTCCATGCCTGCTTTGTCTTCCCAGTTGAAAGCTCCACATAAGAGTAAAGGGGCTTTAGGAAAAGTATATAAAAGTTACCTTTCATCTTGCATTATTCTTCTAAAAGAATTGCAGGATAAGTGCCAGAAAAAGTAGACCAAACTGGTACTTTACAGAACATTTACTTTAAGCAGGGACCCCTTCCACTATCCCAGGCTGCTCCAAGCCCCATCCAACCTGGCCTTGGACACTTCCAGGGATGGGGAGTCCACAGCTTCCCTGGGCACCCTGTGCCAGGGCCTCCCCACCCTCGCAGGGAAGAATTTCTTCCCAATACCCAATCTAAACCTATTCTCTTTCAGTTTGAAGCCGTGTCTGTGGCTGTAGAGAGATGAATGCTCTCGTCATTGCTGTGGTGAGAGGTGATGTGCACATGCCAGGCTCACCACAATTCTGGGGATGTTCAATCTACTCTGTATTTGTGTGGTGCTGTGGTGCCCTTGGACACTGCTGCCTGCGCCCTCTGATTCCCTGGAAAATTTTGGCAGTGCTTCCCCTCCGTAGGAAGAATGGATGGAGAACTTTTCCTCCTTGCCTGTCCCTTTGGGATCAGTGCTGCCAGGTCTGTGTGGTGCTGTGGGTACTGAAAGGGTGTCTGAGAGAAGGGTTCTGTGACACAGGGGGTCCTGCAGTCCTTGCATTGACACGAGAGAGATGAAGTATCCTAGAGCAGGTCTTTATAATTAGAGATACCACCTCCAACACTCTGCTTCTCCTAAAATGTCACTGACTTCTTGTTCCCGGAATATTATAATATCTCTCTTTGCTATTCCTGTTGTGAGAAAACTCCAGTGCAATTGCTCAGTAGTCCCTCGCAGTTCCAAATATAAAGTCCTATTTAAAACAGGTTGCTTCAGAGGGCCAGAACCCCCAAGTAGTTTTCTGTGCAGTGAGGAGGCACCCTCTGGCCGTGCCTGGGATTGGGATTTCAGGATTGCTGTCTGGGTGAACTGTGAACCTGACCTTCAGGATGATGTTTCCTAGGACAGTGTGGGTGTATGTGTTAAGTGCACTGCTGAGGCCACACCTCGAGGGCTGTGCCCAGTTCTGGGTCCTGCAGGAGAGCCCTGGAGGGGCTGGAGCGTGTCCAGGGCAGGGAACGGAGCTGGGAAGGGGCTGGAGCCCCAGGAGCGGCTGAGGGAGCTGGGAAAGGGGCTCAGCCTGGAGCAAAGGAGGCTCAGGGGGGACCTTGTGGCTCTGCACAACTCCCTGACAGGAGGGGGCAGCCGGGGGGGTCGGGCTCTGCTCCCAGGGAACAGGGACAGGAGGAGAGGGAATGGCCTCAGGCTGGGCCAGGGGAGGCTCAGGCTGGACACCAGCAGGAATTTCTTCACTGGAAGAGTTGTCAAGCGTTGGAAGGGGTTGCCCATGGAGGTGGTGGAGTGTCCATCCCTGGAGGTGTCCAAGGAAAGCCTGGTCGTGGCACTCAGTGCTCTGGGCTGGGGACAAGGTGGGGATTGGTCAAACTCAGACTTGATCCTGGAGGGCTTTTCCAACCTTAATGATTCTGTGATTCCTCTTTCTCCAGATATTTCTGTGTAGCTTAAAATGGTTCCCTACCATATGAGCTGGCATCAACATTTGCCTTAAAGCAATGACATCACTCTCTGAAGCATCTTGCTGTCCTGTGGACAACAGGCTGCTGGAGTCTTTACATCTTGTTCTCATCCTTGCTCTGTAATTTGTTTTGGCTGTAGTCACTGAGCACTTCCATTCTCTTGTTTTCGAAGTCTTCCCCAGTGCTGCTTATGCTGTAGCTGAAGTATGTGAGGTCAAAATATCAATTTGCTTGAGTGGGCAGTGCTGCTGTAGCTGCTGTAACACAGAAAAATGGTGGTGCTACGCTTCCCTGCACAGCAGACTTTGTTCCTTCACCCTCCTCTGTCTCTGCTTTTCCCCTTCTGGGAAGAGAACCCCAGACACAAGTCAGTGGAGTTTACCAAGTTAGGAGTGCACTGAGTTAGAAAGAAATGCTGCAGGAAAGAAATGTACCCTTAATGATAATCCTCAAGCATTGAAGGATGAGCTGCTTTGTAGCACTTTGCCCTTCAGTGCTCTTGCTCTGTGTCATCCTGCCACCAGACGTCCTTGCTTTGCTCAGGAATCACATCCCCAGCGCTGTGTTTGACCCACCAGTTTATTCCTCCTTCTTTATCCTGGTGCTGGGCTTTCACTTCACCTCGTTTCCAGCCTGACTGCTCAAGTTCTTAGCAGTTTTGAGGCGCCTCTTTTAGCACTGTGCCCAAGGTATTGTTTTGGTCTCTGTTATCGCTATATTTACGCTATCAGCAGCACTTTTGCCCCTGGCCAGTGATATTGGTATGCTCATAGCACCCAGGTATGTTCCTTCTTCCTTGTCTGCTCACGTCCTCATCAATAATTCTGTTTCTGCCTCCCTTATCTCCCTCTTGGAGAGATACAACTGCTTTAAAGATAACAAAACCCAGAAATTCTCTTCTTCCCCTCTGATTCTCACCATTCATCTTTCTCCCCTCACTAGCAACGCTTGTGTCATTTTTGCTGTTATTGCCAAGAAAATACCTTTTTTAAAAACGGTGGTGCTCTGCTTTGGACCCGTCTCGCCCACACTATCAAAACATGGCATGTGTATTTTTAGGCACAGTTCATCACAATTTTTAATTTTGGTTCAGTGGATAAGCCCTTCCACGTGGCTTTGTTTTGTGCCTCAACATCAGCCATATTATCTGTGATTATTTCTTCATTTCCCTACCCTGCACTCTCCTAAAGCTGATACAAACCAGACTGATTTTTTCACTTTTTTTTTCCTGTTCCTCATAATCCCCATCTTTTCTGAAGACTACCTTTTGTAGTTTGCTATTCTCACCTTATGCTTATTATGGCTGTTCTGTTTATTTTTCTCATCTCCCTCACCACCTGCCAATTCACCTTTTTTTTTTTTTCATTTTAGCACACTTTTCTCCTTCCTGTCTCTTTCTACATCAAGCTTTTCTCATTTTGTCCTTTAGGTTTTTTTTTTTTTTTTTATTAACTCCTTTCACTTCTTGTTTGTTTCCAAAGTTTAAATTCCTTCTTAAAAGGACTTTCTGTGTTTTTCTCCTTAATTCCAAGCATATTGTGTCTTATAGATCACCATTGTTTGTTTTCTTTACTAGGATATATTGCCCTGGAAGATATTGAGCTTGCCTGATGTTTTTGTGGTTTTGTTGTTGTTTGTTTCTTTATACAATCCTCCTCCAAGTGTCATATTAGAAATCTTTACAAAGGGTATGGACTTTTTATTTCCAACTTCATCGTTATTCTGTTTCTGCTCAAAACTGGCATAATTTTAAGACCATATTTTCCAGAAAGACAAAAACATAAGAGGGCTTCTTTTCAAAGGAATCAAAGATATAAGAACTCACAAACAACTTCTTCAGAGCCTGAAAAAATACTGCATTGGGCAATCCAACTGTGGAAAGGAAAGGAAAACTTTGGAGAGGGTTCAAGGCCCAGCTAAATGTAACACCTTGGGCTGCAGGCAGTTTCTTGGCCTTTTTTTATCCGATGTGTTTTCATCCCAAATGCCAAGCACAGTTGGTCACAGATTTCTGAAGTGCTGAATGAGACACAAGGAGAAAGAAAAAGACTACAAAACTGTGCCTGATGGGTGGCTGTAAGCCTGGAGGCAGCATCCAGCTCTGAAAGCCAAAGAAAAATACTTCTGGTTTGGTGATTCAATGTGTTGTTCAGGGCGCTGATTCCATCTCAAGTCTCTCTGTATTTGAGACGACACTCAGCTCCTGAAGACAGATACTTTTGGTGCAATTCTCCTCTTTCACTGGAAAAAAACCCCATTATCTATCCTTTACATCTCTAGGGGAAAGAACATTTGATGTGACTGTGTCTGAAAGATTCATAAACCAGAACGTGTATGAAGTCTTTTAAGATTTAAAAAAAAAAAATCACGCTACAATTTTTAAATCCATCTTCTTGATTTGTGGGACAGGTGATTTGTCATTTGCCATCACAATCAGAATACAAATACCTCTTATTCCTTCCAGAGGTGGGGAGATGTGGAAAGATCAACTCCTTCAGTAAGCCTTTGAAGGAGGAGGGACAATGGGGAAGAGGAGTATTTCTACGGGAAAATCAGGGAAGCTGCATTTGTATGATGCAATTACTGGGAAAAGCTCCATCAGGTAGAAACTGAGGAAACTGGGAGAGAGTTATGAGAAACTGTTCCATGTTGGGGCATGCCTGGGAGGATTAAGGTCTCTTAAAATGCTCTTAGCTGTAGCTAAGCCTGGAGCGGGCTTACACCTCTGTTTCAGGGGTGTGAGGCTTGGAGATGTGTAAAAAAAGCTCGCAGGATCTTTAAAGACCTGGAAGGATGGTGCTGCTCCCTGTGCAATCCAGGGATACACAGCTGCAGGGGTTTAGACCAAGCACTGGATTTCCTGTCTGGCTTACAGTGATGCCTTAGGTTTTAGCTTTTATATTTTTCAAGTTCTGCATTCCCAGTGTGTAACTCTGCAGTGTCCTGCAGCCTGGGAGCTGCTGCTCTCTCATGCTGAGACAGACAGAACAAAGCCTCTCCAGGCTGCTCTCCAAGGACACCCAGCCTGGCCTAGGCCCAAAATGTGTAACCCAGCATCTTGAGAAGGGGGGCAAGCTGAGGGGAAATTCCATCATTAGCTAAAGTTTAATTGGTGAAATTGGGTTGAGATGCAAATGGAGCAAAGCTATAAAAGTGTGAAGAACTCGTGACTCGGGGTCCATCTTGGGTGCAGCCTTTGGCCTGCCCAGGGTGTGCCTCTGAAGGCCTTTCAAATAAATATCCACCTTTATTCCCTTACTCCTGCCTAGTCTCTGTTTCTAGGTTGGCCTCTTTAGGCATCAGTAGAAACCACCATGGGAAGAGTGGGGAGAAAGTGCTCCTGAGAAAGAGAAAGGTTATACTTTGGGTAAGGGAAGCTTGAGGGATCCTGGTCTGCATTGTACAGAGCTGCCCTGGGCTTCTTATGGGCGAGGACAGGAGGTTTCTCATAAGGTTGTCGTGATCCCCCCAGTCCTGGAAGATGAGAGCAGCCTATGGCCACTTTCAATGTGTTATCAAAACAGTGGCTCTGGCTCAGGGGCTCTGGCAGTGAATTTACTGCTGCCTCCTTGGCACCCCCGGGGTGTGCTGAGGTGCAGGAGTGGTTCTGTCAGCTGAGAGGGGATTCTCTGGAAAGTCAGACTGCACAACACAGCTGTACTGCCTTTGGGCCTCAGCCAGGACGTGTGGGCGCTGCTGTGCTGAACAAGGCAGATTTGTTGGGCTGGGGAACATCTGCTCAGTGGTCTCCTGAAAAAGTAGAGACAAATCTGCAGCTTCAAGATGGATGCAGGTTGATGAAGCTTGTCTGAATGCTGGACTCAACATGTGGACCTTTTTCTGTGTCCTGCACTGCAGGGTGTTGTATTGTCTGCACTCCCAAAAATAGCTCTGGAAGGAATTGTTCTCCAGAAGAAAACCCTCTGAAGTATATTTTCTTCCATGCCGTGAAAAAGCCTTCATGCAAACTCACACCTGGGCTGTATTTTATCAATAAATTATAGAAAGTGCCAGTAGTCTGTATGGGCTGATTTGAGTTTAAGGGGTGGGAAGAAGAGATTTTCATGTGCTTCCTACCTACCTGCAGTACCATGGGAATATTTGTGTTGAAGGCAAAAGTCACAACGTGGCACTGTGGTGTCAGCAGTGGATTCTTATTTTCCTCATTGCTGTCTCACACAGACACATTCCAAAGCCATGAAATCCTTATGTGGGTTTTAGGTCCCAGCTATGATATTGAGGAACTTGTTACCATATTAACTTGTAGACTGCTGAGGGCTTTTTTTTTTGTTTTCTCATTTCCTTTTCCCTGGCATTTTGCTCCCCTGAAATATACCTGAATGAATGTTTCGGCATACAGAGACACAATCATTTCAATATCATAGAATCATGGAAAGATCTGGTTGGAAAAGACTTCTGGAGGGTACAGAGATCAGATTTCTTTTCATGCAGTGAACCCAAAGCCCAGCTCCTCTCAGCTTCTCATCACAGGTCCTGTGTTTGGGCACCCTGAGCTATCTGGGAGCCCTCTGCCCGTCCCTCTTCTGCCAGATCCCTGCTGAACTGGGCTCCCACAGCTGTCCCCAGTCTGTTCCAGCTGTGGGCTCACCCGTGCTGACCAGAGGGGAAGAGTCACTTCCTTGGATACGTTGTCCTGGCCCTCCAGATGTGGCCTGGTGAGGAGTTTGCTGTGTGCACAGGGTGAGTTACAGCCTTGGCTCTTATTCAGCCTGGCGTCCACCACCTCCCCAAATCCTTTTGAGCCCTTTTCAGTCGTTTCCCAGTGTGTCCTGATGTTTCCTCTCAGCTCCAAAACTTTGGGCTTCTCCTGGTTGAATGCCAGGAGGTTTCTGTTGGCCCAATCCTCCTGTTCTACAGGACTCCTCTGAATTCCAGCTCTGAGTTCAGCCTGTGAATCGCTCCCCCTTTTCCTGGTAGTCAGGTCATTTTCCCTGATTCATGAATTTGCATAGATGGCAGACAGGAGCCTTGCTATCACATCAGCCAGCACTTTCAGCACTCCTGCAGGTCTGAGTGAGCTTTTCTGTATCATTTGCAACCAGTTGCTCTCCCACTGTTTGCTGTCCTCCTTCCCAGACTCCATCTCCATGGTAAAACACAGAGGAATTGAACAAGACTTTGAATTTGAATACTAAGGGAAAAAATAAGCGTTGAGCACGCTGCCACTTTCTGCAGTGCCCATCTCTGAGCCTTTTGCTGAGGTACACGCTGAGGCTCACGCTGTCTGTGCAGGCACTGTTGGGATGTGCTCAGAGGGTTTTTAGCGTAAACTGCCCTCTGTGGTGATTGAGAAAATAATACCTTTGCATTGCAGCAAATTGGCCCTGTTTGTAGTACTCAAAACTGCCTTAGCTGAGGCGCAGCATGTTCTGTCTGAAAATGTCACTGGGAACGACTCAGGCAGCCTTCATTCTGATGAAACAATCGTGCTCTACAACTCCATCTAACGCAGAAGAATGTGCACTGGTGTTAAATCCTCTCCCTGAGGATTTATGTGGTTTCAGAACACAGGAATGCTGATGTAATGGCCATGGCTCAGCTGGTACATGTAATTTGTTAAGGTGCACTGCAATGAAATCCCCAGAGGGCTTTGGAAGGGGATGCACAAAAGTAATGGGGTGGGAGACAGGCTAGTCTTCATACTCAGGACATTTGCTGTGTTTAGGGTATCTGTATTCCCATGAGGGCAAATGCAGCAGAACTGTGTGAGACTGACATCCTCCTTTGTTTTACCTCTACTGAGAGGCAGAGATCCAAACAAGACTTGGACAGGCCAGTATTAGAATCACAGAATCCTAGAATGGTTTGGGTTGGAAGGGACCTCAAAGATTGTGCAGTTCCACTATCCCAGATTGCTCCAAGTGCTGTCCAACCTGGCCTTGGACACTTCCAGGGATGGGGCAGCCACAGCTTCTCTGGGCAACCTGTGCCAGGGCCTCCCTACGCTCACAGGGAAGAATTTCTTCCTGAGGTCTAAGCCAAATGTCCCTTCTTTCAGTTTGAACCCATTACTCCTTGTCCTATCCCTACAGTTACTGATAAAGAGTCCCTGTCTTCTATCAGTGGAAACAAGAGAAAATCAAATTATCTGAGAGATCAGAGGAATATGATGAAGGTGGACCAGAACTGCCACGCTTCTGCACAAGAACCTTAAACACAGCACTTGTGTAACTTGCTAAAGAATTCAGATTAAAAGATTATGAAACAAGCCTTTTTTTTTTCTTTGTTTTTTCTTTTGTCCCCTGAAACTCTTTCCCACTTCAAAGAACGAGAAGTTTCCTTACAAGAATGGAAGGCGGTGAATTGATAACAAACAAGTCAAACCACAAGTGCTTTGTGTGGCAGTGACCTGCTGCAGGCAGCAGAGGTGAAGGGCTCATTTCCTTGTAGGAGCTGAGGGTGGCTGGGGAGGTGCACTGGACCATGAACCTTCTGAGCTCAGAGCCTGGCAAACTTCCACCCAATGCCTGGCTGCAGCTGGAGCAGTTTTGGGGAAGCTCCAGTTACCTGGATCTACAAGCCGTGCTACTCCCTTGTGTCCCACGTGCCAGCGTCACCTCACTGGACCCTCCCTCAGCAGGGAGTGGGAGAAAAGCCAAAAAAAGGCCATTGTGTTAGCTTTTCCTGGTGGAAAGGGAGCCTTGTGTAAAGCCTCATGCTGCCTTGTGCTATTTCTTCCTTTCTATAACATCAAGGTTTGTGTCCATGCTAAAAATACAGCTGGGAGCAGAGCTGATGTTTAACACGCAGAATTCAGCTCTCAGGGAGTGCTTCCAGTCACGGAGCTAAACTAATGCTGAGCTTGTTCTGGGTTTCATTTTTTCCTTGGGAATAGCTGAAGTTTAGTATTGTTACAAATGCTGCACCTTGAGTCACAACTCTTCTCTTTTTGTCCATGTAAATCTGTGTAAGTGTCTGAAGGTTGCAAAACAATTCCATCTCTTTAATAATTAAAACTTCTCTGACTTAGTAAATGTCCAGCAGATCCTCTGTGAGGAAATTAATGTGCTGGGGTATTTGCTTCAAGACAGCATTGTGATGATTTGTGGTGCCAAACTATCTCATCTGAAGGTGAAAATGCAGCAGGCTCTCACTATTCTTTGTCACTCACACACATGAAAAAACCCTGCACTTAAATATCTGGTAGTTTTAATATCTTTAAGCAAAAGGTAATAAGGAATAATGGTCCAAAAAGTGAGAATACTGAGTACTCTGAAAATACTTCTTGCTATTCGTGAACTGTTGATTAACTGTATCTGGACTCTGCAAATCTGTTCAGTGGATAATACAGACAAACAATTGTCAATTTACATGTGCAAACTACCTAGTTTAACTTCTTGCCCTCTCAGATATACTGCTGGTTGTGTGGCTACACAGTTGTTCATGGACTGCAGAACAGATTTTTAGGCAGTGGAATACCAAATAGCAAATATTTGTGCTGCTGCATTGAAAAACTCAATTATGTGCAGGCATTTTGCAGGGAATAGGTATTTTTCAAGCATTCACATGAATCAAAAAGCTATTCACTGGAATGTTTATGAACTTCAAAGCGGTGGTACATGAACAGAAAAGAGCATAAGAGTGCTTCAGAATTCAAAGAGACATTCTTAAACATCGCTTGGCAGTGGCAGCCTGAGGCCAAGTGTCAATGCCATCTCCCTGCTTAGTATTTATTATTCTGGTGATATATGCATGGAGCATTTGGGGTGGCAAAGTGTTCTAAGTTTCTGTTTTGCTTAAAATATTTGTGTCAGCAAGGGGTTGTAATCCAGGGAGCTGCTTGGAGCTGCAGGCAGCCAGGAAGGGGAAACAAGGCATTAAATCTCACTGCCACTCTTCATAAGAGACAAAACATTTTTCCTTCTCCTCTCATCACAAAGGATACCTGGAAACTCTTTGACTGGGTGAATGATCACAGGATCAGGGAGAGTGTTAATAAATTTTCATGTGTCAATTGTTGAGGGCCTGCAAAAGAAGTCTGGGAGGAGTATGGGCTGATTTTGGATTGTTTACATGGAATTTCCCGAGTTGCACCAGCCTGTCTTGGAGAGACAGAGAAGAATAGAAAGTAGCTTGAAGTTGGCTACTTATCAAATGAGGTATTTTGGACCACAAATGTCAAACTTGCAGCATGGTGTAGCTGTTTGATTTATAAATTACCTGCAGACTTACCACTCACCTCATGATTCTTTGGTGAAGGATGCACTGAAGCTGGGGAGGGCTATCCCACACAGGAGAGTGGGTCACTAGTAGAACAGGGGCTTGGAGATGGCTGTGGTATCTGCATCCTGGGAGAGTTCCAAAACTCTTTTGGGTGGGGCCTGGATCCATGTGATCTCACTGTGAAGATGGCCATGCCCTGAGGATTCATCTAACCTGAATTTTCTGTGGCTCTAGGTGCTGAGAGAGGTGTCTCCAGTGAAAAAAAACAGAGGGAGAAAGGCAGGATTCCTGTCTGGGAATTCCTGTTTCCTATCTGGGCTGCAGGGCAGAATTCCAAAGAGCATAAACAGCTGGAGTCTCATCTCTGTGCAGTCAGCCTTGCACTGATTCTGTATCCAGCCTTGATTTTTCTCTTGTGGATTTTATCTTGTCTCTAAAGTCATGGGAACTGAAATTTCATGTTATGATTTTTCTCCTCTTATCAGAGATGCATTGCTTTGTGTTATGTTATCTGTCTTGTCTACAACCATTTTAGCATGTTTTGGTTTTTTTAACAACATAAATATTAGAGCAGGAAGAGAATTATTGTGTAATTCGATATTACAGTATGAAAAGAAGAGGAAGGTTAAGGGCAGATAACAAGGAACTCTTTCACTGCAAGATTTCAAGGGATGTAGCAGCATTAAGTCATTTAAAACAAGTCTGAGCAACTTCTTGGGACTAATACTGTGGAGAAATATCCAAGATTGCTTGTCTGGAAACTACTGAGCTCTTTAAGTCCAGTTGTAGAGGACAGAGCATATATTCAACTCCAGTCTTGTACATCTCAACAGTTTCCACAGTGACACACCAAAATTACTTTATAAATAACATTAAATTTTGTATGTGCTGGCCTAAGCTCTCAGTTTTCATATGAGAAAGGACTTGGGGATATCTAAAAGCTCAGCAGACTCTTATACCTGCACACACAGGGGGAGAAGTTTGGTGGTGTTTGTTTCTATTGGAATATAAAATAGAAAAATGAGTAAAAACCTTTCATTTTGGGGGGCTAGACTGCAATGGCTAGATTGAAGCTAAAATATGTTTAGGGTATTTAAAATACAGGGCTGGCTACGTTCTCATGGAAGTAAAAGAAGTTACGAGGTGGAAAGTCCATGTGGGTTCCCTCAGCTGGGACTGGAAAAATAAGGGCTGGACTTTGTGTTGCTTCAGCTGCTGGAAAAGTGGAATTATGAGAGCAGAGCTTTGGTGTGACCTCTAATCACCCTGGGGCTGTGCAGAGGGTGGTCAGCACCCTCAGCCAGTGGGGTTTTCATTGGGGTGATGATGGTTCAGGACTGTCCTGATCCTGTCCTTGCTCTCCTTTATAAATTCTCTGCTGTGACAGGACAGATTTCTCTGAAAGCTGGAAGGCTGATACTGAGAGTCCTGGGTGGGGCCAGCACATAAAGACACAACATTCCCTCACAGAGCCATTACCATTAAAAAATAAATTAAATTTGAGGTAGTGTCGTCTCTTACTTCAGCCTTGAATAATGTCATCAACATTTTTAAAAGAACAGCCTGGAACTCAGTTTTACAAAATACATGCAACAGCGTTCTTGGCCAAAGAAAGAAATTAGTAAATAATTAACCACTTCCATAGATCACAACATGTTCAAAGCAAGGGGGCCTGCTTTGGGAGGACAGTCACAAATTGCAGAGCTAAGGCAGCTGAAAGCTGATGAGAACTGGGCTTGAACTTAGGCAGGGGTAACTCCGTGATCTATGAGAGTCCTTCAGCGTGACAGCTCCTCCACGCTTGTGGCAAGTGTGCTGATGAAGTTTCAAGGGGTTACCAGTCATGCATAGTCCACAGATATTTGTGTTCCTGAGCGAATCAGATGTGAAAGATAGCTGTTGTAGTCGGGGAAATGACTAATGAGGAAGGTCACCAGGAACTTAGCATTTTAAAGCCTTCTCAGTGAAAAATGGTGCGGGAGACAGAGGCTCCTTGCATGCTGATGTGTCGGGTCTCCCACCTCAGCCTCTCATTCAAACCGTGAAGCTTCCTACAACAGGGCTTTGTTTGATGAACTCGGTGTTGTGTGCATGAGGCAAGATTTCCTACCTGGAAATGGAATGTTTTCCAGCATTTTGTTACATGCTGTGGTTTGTGAAGCAAGATTTTGGTGAAGCCCAATGAGGTGACAGTGTGTTGATACAGAAACCTGTGAAAATGGTGGTTGTAGCTGTCAGATCCTTGTCTAAGAGATGGGACCAACTCTGTTATTTGTGACTTATTACGTAAAAAATCAAACGAGGCATCAGTCTCAGGAGTTACAGGTTTAACAGCAAGTCACCATAACCGAAGAACATCACGAGTTTCAGAGTTACATGGTAATTTATAACTTTTTAGTCCAATAGACAATTAACACGAAGCTTTGTTTTGATTTTATAACCTATCACCTTTGGTACTTTTTACTGCATTGTGTCTGTTTCTTGGCCAACAACTTGTTAGCTCATGTACCCACATACTTCTATTATAACATCTACATTCTTAACTTAAACTATAAAATCATATTATCATACTTAAAACCCTTCACCATATCACCTAATACATTTCCTTACTTATAACTATAGAAACATAGGTTTATAATTCTTCTGCTTAAGATCTGTATACCTTTATCATTACATCAACCCAAGCTCTTTCCAGGGCTGTAAATCAAACTCGTTAGTGTTTGTGGGGGTTTCTACTCCTTCGTTTCCCACAGTAGCAGAGGACAAGGCTGGAGCACTGAACTTCTCACTGATAAAAGCTCCTGACCAGCAGGAGTATGGCCTGATAGCAGGAGGCCATATTCCTTCAGATCAAGGCAGGAATCTGATATTCTTGTTATGGTCTGAGGTGGTGAAGTGTCTGTGATCCTGAAGATGGGAATCCCACTGTCAAACACCCCAAATGCCAGAGCTGTCAGTCCCCAGTGGTTACTGTGGTGATGTGCATGGGGGAGATGATAGCTCTGATCTCAACTTCAATTGCATTCAGTTACACAGGAGTTTGCTCTGTGAATTCAGGCACTTTCCTTCTCCCTGGAATGTTGACTTCTCCAAGTTCTGGTCTTTCTGACCACTAATCATCTTTCTAATGGAACAACATCGTGCCAGGTCATGTAAAAGAGATAACCAGTGCAGCTGATAAAGAGCACAGACACTCATCATAAAATCTTGTCCTTGTCACTTGAATGCTTTATCTTTTAGAATAAACAGAATCGCAGAATCATGGAACGGTTTGGGTTGGAAAGATCACCCAGTGCCACCCCCTGCCATAGGCAGGGACTCCTTCCACTGTCCCAGGCTGCTCCAAGCCCCATCCAGCCTGGCCTTGGGCACTGCCAGGGATCCAGGGGCAGCCACAGCTGCTCTGGGCACCCTGTGCCAGGG
>VWZT01006076.1:355749-386823 GCA_013397055.1 Pachycephala philippinensis | reverse complement strand
TTTTTTTTTTTTTTGGTGGTTATATTTTGCATATTATATGAAAGCAAAGCAATTTAGTTCTGGTTGCACCTCAGAGCAAGCTGACAAGGTAGGAATATTCCCTTTTGTTAAGGTTATTTCCAGTTTGATTTTGCAAAGATGGGAGCATCAGCCTCTGTGTGGAAAAATGTTTGTGTTTGTGAATTGATTAATCGTAAAAATAAGCAGTAAGCATCATAAAAAATTCTATTTCACTAATAACCACATATCCTGTGTGCATTTAGTTTTGAGCTGTACCTATTTTATCACAAAAAAAAAAAAGATAAAAAATCCTGTATAGATTTCTCTAATGAAGATACATCCAATTTTTTTTTTAATTGTCAAAAAGAGTCTAATTATAAATAATTTTCTCTTTTTGCTCACATATTTACACTTTAGGATGCATTTTTGTCTGCAATAAAGCAGGAGCAGCCAAACTCTCTCACGGAGGTCCATTCACGCTCATGGCCACCGGGTGTCACTATGATATAGATAAAAAGAGGCTCCCGCAGAAGAAAAAAACAAATTCCAGCTCTGCAAAGCTTTTCTGCCAGAATTTATTAGTCGTGGCAGTCTTGTAAAGCACATCCATCTCTTCAGGTCCAGGATAATGGAGTCTGTAAGGAGCAGTTTTGACTCTGGTGCTGCTGGCACTCGTTCAGGATGCCAAAATCACGCCAAGGTTGAGTCTCTGATTTTGAGCTCGGGGTGAGTCTGGAGTTGGGATGTTTGGTAATTAGGGCACGTGGCAGGCAGGAGATTGCATTTGTTCATGAGCATCGTGGGGGTTTCTGGCTTTGTTGTTTTTCATTATACATTCCTGTGGCCAAAATGTGAGCCAAAACCCCAACAACTTGCTGCTTCCTCTCTCCAGCACCCCCCTGAATTTTTGTCTCTGGAGCTGTAATGACAGTTAATTTGAACCTTTTGTCCTCGCAATGCTCACATTCTCCATTTTTTTCCTGTATTATTCCGACTTCTCTTCGCCCTGCCTCATCTCTGAGCTGGGCCTTGATCTGAAAATGAAGATACAGCTCTGTGAAAGGCATTCATTGCACGTGGGAGCTGTGCTGCTGGGAGAAGGAAGTCATCTTGTGGAATCACTTGCTTCTCTGCTTGTTTCTTTGGTTTTTCTGTTTGTTTTTCAGCCACTTTGTCCTGTTCTTGGCAAACTGAGCCCCTGAAGATTTCTGAATTCTGCCTGTGTGGGTGACAGCAGTGCAATTAAAGGAAGGTGCTGCTAAAAATAACAGGCCTGGTTTTTTTCTGCATGGGACAAGATTCCTGTTGGCTGTGCCTGGGCTTGGTGGGTGGACATTTACTGGTGGGACACAAGAGAACTTCATTGCTCTCCTTGCCATTTGTTTCTCGTGCTTTCTAGGAGAAGGTGGCTGCTGTTCTGCAGCCTCTGGCTTTTCCCAGAGCTTTAGGCTCCTCCCTGTGGCAGGTCATGGTTAGAGGTGGAGGTTCTTCACCTCCTTCACACCAAGCTCCCTTTGTTGTAGCAAGGTGGGGTTGGAAAGGACCAGGCGGGTCCATCTTAAAGCACTGGCAAACAGCAAATGATGCAAAACCTTTCAGACTTCACAAAAAAAAAAGATCAAAGAGACAACTGCCTATCTCCTGCTCCTAGGGAAGAGTTCAGGGTGTGTCTTCCACCTGGAGTCTGTTAGAGGAAACATTTCCATCTACTCTGCTTTGTGGGGAAGGAGAAAACCCAGAGGTGTGGACTGACTCCCTCCAGATCAGCCTTGGAGTCTGTATCTTCCATAATCCTAACCAGAGCTTGATCCATCTTCCATATCCAGACTGGGTAAGGCAAGAGCAGGATGGCATCTCTTGTATTGTGCAAACTCTGACATTCATTTTTCAAAATTACCAAGGAGTGTTGTGCAGCAGGCTTTTTTTATATGCCTCATTATATTTTTCTGGCTGGTGCATTGCTGGCTGCCATACGGCTCAATATAAAAATCTTTATGGGTATCTGCTGTCTCTCATAATACATAAAGTTATGTTAATTAACACTAATTAAATCAATCTAAAACATATATGAAACATAGCCCCACAGATTAGATAATTGAAGTGAGCCGGCCAAGTCCGTAGATTTTTGCTGAGTGCTGTTGGTGCCTCGTGAAAGCACTGATAGCACTCTCCTGCTCTGCCTGTGCTGTGCAGGCATCCCTGTGAAGATTCTGAGTTTTCTCACTCGCTGGAGGTGCAGGAACAGGAAGGTAAATGCCTGTTGTCGTTTTGAACACAGCTGGAAAAACTAAGTTGCAGCACAGTGGCATCTCTTGCTGTTGCTCTGAACCTTTTCTCAAGCGTCCTTCTGGCGTCAGTGGCCAAAGCTGGCCTATGGTGTAGCAGATTCAGCAGGGCTGGATTTATAACCTGAGTTAGGATGTAGGAAATAGAAGGCAGGTTTGTTTAGATGAAAGTAGCTGGAAAGTTTTTCAGAATGATGAGGAAACACAAAGTATCACAGGCAAAATGTCTCTACTCAAGGAATTCCACTTGATTTATTGTGTTATTTAATATAACCCACTAATTACTGATTCAGACATTGAGAAGAGATGGAGAGAGAAACAATTGAGCACTTAGGGAAACACTTTTACTCCCCTTTGTCAGGGTAAGCTTCAGTCCAGCACCTCTCCTCCTTCTTGCCCCTCTCCACATCCCTTGTCCCTGTGTGCCACAGTGAGTCCCCACTGACACCTTTGGGCAGGTGATGGGCAGAGGGAAACATCTTTTGGCACTTCTTGCCTTCCAGGAGTGGGTCTCCAGCCCTGTTCTCAGGAGCATCTTCCACGTGCCCCTTCCATTCCTCCAAATCTCTCTTTTTCCTTTCTCTTCACAGCTTTTTTTGGCATCCAAAGAAGGTGCCTTTATCTCCTTTGTCTCCTGCCCTCAGTGCTTGCCCCCATTTCTTAAATATGTCTGAGCAGAGGAGCCAAGTGCTCCTCTGGCTGGTTGAAATGTTGAGATTTAGATTGTTTTCATGTTTCAGAGCTGTCTGGATGAGGCTGTGATCAGCTCAGGGCAGTTCATGGCCTCCTCCCACACAGGTCACCCCTGCAGTCCTCTGCTACCCAAATCCTGCCAGTGATGCCCAGTACAAGTATTCCCAGTGGGGTGTGAAGAATGTCCTCACTTGCCCTCCAGGTTCCTACAAAGCACTGAAACACAGCTCTGTTCTCCAGAAAGAAATAGCCAATGCAGCAGTTACAAAATGAAAAAGAAAGTATAAAATAAGAAAGAAAAAAGGTGGATTTTTGATTTTTTTTTGTTTTGTTTTTGTTTTTGTTTTTTTTTTGTCTAAAAAGATTTCTCCAGCTTGTTTATTTTCTTTCAGATTACTTATTTATTTTAAGGAATAAAGTGTTTGCTGACAGAGGCATAAGACCTTTTATAGGCTAAAATAACAGCAATCTATCTCCTGTAACTCCGTGACAGCTACTAAATCAATGACAATAAAGCATCAATGGTTAACACTGTACAGTTTATTCTGGAAAAAAACAGCTGTGAGGGTGGTTATTGTGATCCCATAGTTAGGGACAAAAGAGAACTCAGTCTAAAACTGGGCATTTGGCATCTCCTTATGCAGAAAAACGTGGCAACTCAAACCAACAGGGTTAGAGCCAGACCCAGACAGAATGCTGGGGCTCAAGGGCAAAATTCCTGACCTGAGCCCTGCTTTCCTGTTTGACCTTGAGAAATGGCTTCAATCTTTGATGGAGGCAGGGCTGCTGATATTTTACCACTGGTGAAATGAGAATAGCATCAGTTTTTGATCAGCTATTTGAGGGTGCCTGGTGGAAGGCACTGAGCAGGTATCGATTATAGGAATTCAGTTCATACTTTTCCCACAGGAGCAGGAGGATCAGCATTGTGAGAGAGCTTGCACGTGATGTGAAGTAACTTGGTTTTCTGGTTTGATTGGTATGGGTTGCTTACAGATAAATCCTAGTTTGGAATGGAGTGAAACAGCATTTATTTGGCTGGGGCTTTTTTTGCTAATAATGTTACTTAGTAGTAAATTTTAAACTTCGTTGTGCCTCTGAAAAGAACAGAAAGTACTAGTTCTGAAAAGAACAGAAAGTGCTAGTAAAATATTGCATCTGTTTAGATTGCATTTTAAACAGGATTAGTTATCAAAAGAGAGACAGGTGTACATTTCCTGAAACAAGACTGGTTAAACACAAGGTAGAATTTTGCCAACAATGAAAGGGGAAGCCCTTTAAAAAAGTCTCAGAATTAAAAACCAACAATGTTGCTTATTTAGAGGAAAGAGCTTGGATTGCAGAATTTGTTTGTATTCAGAAAATATTTTGATCATGAGGTGTGGAGCAATGGGCAATAGGCAGCGTGGCTGGAGCAAGGTCAGTCATTAAGATTAGGGTTCATTTGCTGTGGTCAGCTTATAAATGACATAAATGTTAAGTGTAGGGCACAGAGGGAACTCCAGAGCTCCAGGTCCATCCCCCTGAAGAGGATCGAGCAGACCCTGATGATTTCTGACACATTTCTCTATGATACTCCTAGACCTCCAGTGATGGAGAGACAGCCCCAGCAGGAATTCTGCTGTCCTCCTTCACCAGGCTTCCCAGTAAAATGTTTTTCCTAATGTTTTAATCTTCCTTGCTGTGAATTAAGCCTTCTC
The DNA here is from genome assembly GCA_013397055.1 of Pachycephala philippinensis. Classification (NCBI taxonomy): domain Eukaryota; kingdom Metazoa; phylum Chordata; class Aves; order Passeriformes; genus Pachycephala; species Pachycephala philippinensis. The sequence goes on along the minus strand of VWZT01006076.1, from coordinate 382,145 downwards.
TCCTAGCTACTATTTCCACAAAGAACAGGTTATTCCCTTCCTTTATATGACAGCTTTCTATTTGAAGATGGCTACCTGGTACATTTTCTTCTGTTTTCGGCTGCATATCCCAGTCCTTTCAACGTTTCCTCCCCTTTGGACTATTTTCTTTCACTCCTCACTTTCCTGGAGTGCAGTGCCCAGCCCAGCTGTGTTCTTTGCCAGTGCTGGGCAGAACAGAAGGATTGATTCATGTCTCAGAAACCTTATTTTTGTTTCTGTATCTCGGTGTGACTCTTGCCATTTTCACAACAGTGTGACACTGCTGACTCACGCTCTGTTTGTCATTGACTGTAACACCTACACCCATCTTTGCAGAGCTGTTACCTAACCTGCTTCTCCGCATCCAGTATTTGCACTGTCTGTTGAGTGTAGGATATTGCAGTTGCATTTATTGAACTTTGTTTTTCCCCCACTCTTTTGCAAACGTAATTTTACGTTCTATGCCCATGTGCCTCTTGTTTCTTCCAGCTTTATTCCATGGTCGTAGCTATGAATGAAAACACTGAACTGGACTGAATCTAGATTATATCTACGTAGGCAGTTCCTCCTAGACTGGATTTTGCAACTCGCTTGTGTAAATGTTAGATCAGATCATATAAAAATTCTTATTAAAGTCAAAACAGAGGACACAGAATCACAGAACGGTTTGGGTTGGAAGAGAACTTAAAGATCATCCCATTCCACCCCCTGCCATGGGCAGGGACATCTTCCACTGTCCCAGGTTGCTCCAAGCCCCATCCAACCTGGTCTTGGACATTTCCAGGGATGGCACAGCCACAGTTTCTCTGGGCACCCTGTATCAGGACTTCCCCACCCTCACAGGGAAGAATTTTTTCCTAATATCCAATCTAACCTTACTGCCTTTCAGCTTGAAGCTGTTCCCCCTTGTCCTGTCACTTCAGGCCCTTATAAGTCTTTCCATATTTCTTGTCTGTCTCTCCTAAATTTAAAAGACCGTTATCCTTTCATAATTTAAAATTAACTGACTCGAGGTAAAAACCTTTGTAGTTCCCATTTTCCTAGGGAAGACTTGATGCAAAAGGGGCATTTACCATTGTGGTCTTCTTGGCATCACCTGACAGTCACTTCTCCTCCCTGTTACATAGCAGAGTAACACTCTCCTTGTTTACAGTGAACAAAGCTTTTCTCACTCTCTATTCATGTATTTATGGAATGTTTCTTGTTACCCTCTGTGTCCCCTGATTATGGCTTTCTTCTTTATCCTTATGTGCTTGTGTTTTCCTTTTATACTTGTCCTTGGCAAAGTGATTGAGTTCCCATCTATCGGGTTCCTCTGACTTAGGTCTGACATCAATGAGCAGCTCATGACATATCTTAATTGGTCCATTATGCATGGTAGCAGAATGAAGGATAAACAGTTTCAGCTCCTGATAATTTTTTGCCTAAATTGCTGCCGTGCAATGAGGGTCACTCACTGCAAACCTTTATCATTCATCATTTTGGGAGCTTTGACAAGGTGAATGTTCAGGACTCGCTTTTCTCCCCTCTCATTCCCTCTCACTGCAAAATCATAACAAATGCCTATCCAAAAGTGTCTGGGTGTGATTAGAGGAGGGGTGACCTATGGTTTATTCTGCCGTTCTGCAGAGATAGACCTCTGCTAGTGCTCTGTGTCCAAAGAGGTGCCAAATGTTCTCTTTGTTCCACTTAGTGGCTCATAATTAACAGGCACTGATCTCTTCTCTCTGTCACCGGGGACAGGACCTGAGGGAATGGCTGGAGCTGTGTCACGGCAGGTTTAGGTTGGATATTAGGGAAAGATTCTTCCTCCAGAGGGTGTTTGGAGCAGCTCCCCAGGGAATGGTCACAGCACCAAGGCTGGCAGAGTTCAAGAAGTGTTTGGACAATGCTCTCAGGCACAGGTTGGGACTATTGGGGATGATGCTGTGCAAGGTCAGGACTGTGATGATCCTTGTGGGCTCCTTCCAACTCAGCATATTCTATGATTCTATGATTAATAACAGCACTGAATCAACCCAAGAGCTGACTTCAGTCTGTGTTTTGGTTTTAGATCCATATTTGAACTTCCAGGGCTCAGTGTGGTGAGATGATGGCTGTGGTTTTACGCTAATGATGATCGTCTGCAACTCCCACGGGGGTGAGCAGAGTGGTTTATATTAAGTGCTGTAATTCAGCATCTCATTGTATATGAAAATGAAAGAGATTAGTGCGTTTGTGCCGAACACATTTCCACATCAGTGCCGTGAGGGTGCGGTGACAAGACAGCTCTCTAAACCCAATTAGCTGAAGTGAATCCCAGAGATCTGGTCCCATCTCGTCTGAGAAATGTCACCTCACACTGTAACATGTGTTACCAGGAAACACGGCTCCTGATCACGTCAGGAGCCTTCAAGGAACCAGCGTTCAGGCAACCTGCAGATCCTCTGTCAGCAGGTATGTGAAGGGAAACACAGGGCAACTCAAGAGAACTCATTTGCAGGGCTTTAAATCAATGCAACTCATCTAAATCCTCCAACAAAACCCCTTTTAAAATGAAAATAAAAAGAATACGACCTTAGATGACTAATTTCATTAGTTTGACTAATGCCGGTTGGGGATTTTGAAGATTTAAAGCACCATATGAAGCTGAGTATTCTTTTAGACTGCTGCAGGGTTGGATAAATGATCTCACATTTCTCACCTGCCCACACTCTGTGTTTCCACCCCCTCTGCTCACAATCTGGGTTTTGCTACTCTCTCTGGCCTAATGTCTCAGCATGTTCTGACTCCCCCTTCTGGGTGCCAAGACGTTCCGAGGAACGGGCTAGAAATAAAGGCAGAGGCAGATTCATGTTTACTTTGTACCCGTACTCAGACATTATGTAATTTCTATGGATCCTAATAGATGCAGGAAAAGACACATTTGCGAGGCAGTGGAAATACAGATTCATTTTTATGTTCAGAGTACTTGATATCGAGCTGGAACTCGTGCTTGGATATTTTCTTGGAAGACAGTGCCCAAAGCAAGGACCAGAACAGTCCTTGGTACAGAAGGGGGGGTTTGTAGCAGAGGTTTCCTGCACATTGCTGTTGAACAAGCAGGAGAGTGCTGCTTGATGCCTCTTAAAGCCCTCATTTAACAGGAAAAAAAAATCCTACAAGGCCCCATAATTTGGTTAACTACTCAGGCCTGACACTGAATCCTTGGAGACATCATGAAGAGGCCTTCATTCTGCAGCAAACAGATTGGCACTGCAGTGATGATAATTGTAATTATCACGAGCGTAATAAATAAATGGCAATGCGTTTTGCTAGCTTTAGGAGACTGAGTAATCTGGCAAACAGCTTGCTGCACTCTATCACACAATAATGATATTCACTGCCAGCCCAGGAAGTTTACCTAGGGGCTGTGACTCATGTTTGTTTTGAAAGGCGCAGCATTAAAGGCCTGTGAATTATGTCTGTTGTGAAGAACTGCATTTAAGTAATTACAAATGCAAAACTAAAGCAAATCCACCAGGCAAAAAAAAAAAAAAAAGGTTAATTGATCTCCCTGTTTCTCACACTTTCAGTCCTTGTTTTTCTTCATAAAATTTTTGCCACTGGAGTGGTTTTCTTGGGATGGTTTAATTTCTGGTGCATCTTCTGGGGTCACTCTCTGGTCACTGGCTGACTTTCACTGTAGCATCAGGGTTGCTCTGACTCAGGGAGCCAGCCCTGGATGAGCCTGAATTTGGGGAATGCCGAGGCTTTTTCCTGACCTGCTATTTGGGCAGATAAACTGTGACAGAAAGGGTAAGTGATTCCTGGGGATCTAGCAGGGACACATTAGACATACATTTGTCTGAGAAATTTCAGATGTTTATGTTTTTTTTTTAGAGAGGTTATTATAGGAATGGTTTCTCCCGTTGTTTATCTCACCTGTAGGTAACTTCATCAGCAAATAAAAGGTCACCTTGGTGCTGAGAGGATTTCCAGTGCCAGTGTTCTGCTGTTTTTCCTGCTGTAACAAGTACATGGAGAGTCCTTAAAAAAAGGTGCAAAACCAGAAAACATTAAAATCACAGATAACTAGTTAGTCAAATATGAATGGTAGAGGAGAAATACTTTAGAATAGACTCTAATACCCAAGAGCAAAATATAATTCTGAGTTTTTTTTGTCTTTAAAAGTTGCTCCCTGGGACGTGTTGTATAGAGACCACTGAAAAATTCACTTTTACTTCTGATCCTGCAAACAATTGGGCGGGCACTGAGCAGCTTTCTTGAACTGGGACCAGAGCAGGGAATAAATAACTCCAGTCATTCCTTGTGTGCTGAACTTTAGGTTTTCCTGCTGTGGTCCCTGGAGCTGTGGCAGGTGAGCTGCCACGGCAGAGTGATGCCTGACCCATGGATTTGCTCCAGCAGCTTCTCCTCCCTGCTCTGTGCCCCTCCAGTTCATGCCACACCATCCAGCATGCCTGAGATTTCACCAGGTGCATGACTTTGCAGATAAACTGGGAGATTTATTTTTTTTTTATCAGAAAACCCTGTTACCTCTGCCAGCCTTCTAATTTCTCACCCAAATGTTGTTTAGAGTTACTGTCAACCTTTGCTATTGCCGAGCTTTTAGTCAAGATGAGTCAGGCTAAAATAGGCATCGAAGAGTAATGCGTAAGACTTTGGAAAATAAGTTAGAAATCTTTCACATTTGCCTTCTAGCTTCTGAGTTATTCACAGCACATTTGTTTGGCTCTTCCCTGCAAACTTTGAGGCTGGAAATCGTTTTGGAAAAACAAGTGAGTTAAGGTAGTGTTATGGAATCACAGAATCCTGGAATGATTTGGGTTGGAATGAACCTGAAAGATCATCCATTGCCACCCCCTGCCATGGGCAGGGAACACCTTCCACTAGACCAGGTTAAGCAGAGCTTCATCCAGCCTTACCTTGGACACTTCCAGGGATCCAGGGGCAGCCACAGCTTCTCTGGGCACCCTGTGCCAGGGCCTCACCACCCTCCCAGGGAAGAATTTTTTCCTAATATCCCATCTAAACCTACCTTCTCAGTTTGAAGTCATTCCCCCTTGTCCTGTCACTCCAGGCCCTTGTAAAAAGTCTCTCTCCATCTTTCTTGCAGGGTCCCTTCAGGCACCTTCAGACCAAAATGAGGTCACCCCAAAGCTTCTCTTCTCCAGGCTGAACAATCCCAATTCTCTGAGCCTTTCCTCCCTGCCTCCTCGAGTCGAGGCATGATGGAAAACCCCCAGGCTGACCAGGCCAAGCTGAAAACTGCTCTTGGTGCTGGGTCCCCCAGTACCTCTGGCATTGCCAACAACCCTCTATCAACGAGGGAGCCTGTGGCCATGGCCCAGTGGCACCAGTTCAGCTCTATGGCCTATTCTTCTCCCACGTTGTCATGATTTCTTGGGGTCTGAGGAGGTGTGTTCCCTTCCTGCATGAAGAAAGATACTCAAATTCACTTGCATTTTTTGTGCATTCACACAATATGCTGTTGGGTTTTTTTTCTAGAGCATTCAGAACAGTTAATTTGGTGTCACATCTTAGGTCAGGATTAATTAGAGATGTCCAGTGTTTGGTATGTGCAGCCCTTCCATCTGCCAGAGAGGCTGACACGAATATACAGGAATGTTTTCAGGGTATGACCTCCTATTGCTGTGTATCATTAATGTGTGATACTCATTCTGCATATTCCATTATCTATATTGATGCCTAAAGAGGCCAACCTAGAAACAGAGACTAGACAGGAGGAAGGGAATAAAGGTGGATATTTATTTGAAAGGCCTTCAGAGGCACACCCTGGGCAGGCCAAAGGCTACACCCAAGATGGACCCCGAGTCACGAGTTCTTCACACTTTTATAGCTTTGGTCCATTTGCATCTCAACCCAATTTCACCAATTAAACTTTAGCTAATAATGGAATTTCCCCTCAGCTTGCCCCCCTTCTCAAGATGCTGGGTTACACATTTTGGGCCTAGGCCGGGCTGGGGGTCCTTGGAGAGCAGCCTGGAGAGGCTTTGTTCTGTCTGTCTCAGCATGAGAGAGCAGCAGCTCCCAGGCTGCAGGACACCGCAGAGTTACACACTGGGAATGCAGGATTTGAAACATATAAAAGCTAAAACATTAGACATCAATATAAGACATCTTATTCATTTTGATTGTATTCATTTAATACGAAACATTGAGAAAGTTTAAGAGTTGCACAGGTTAAGTGCTGCAGTAACCACTGGAAGCTCACACAGCAATAACGAATCGTTGCCTGTAACCAAGGAGTGCAGTGTGCTTAACTGTGGTGAATGTGGAGTAATATGGACTAAAAGCAATAGTTCAAAAATACATTTCCAGTTTATTGGATGGTAGCTCAATAATAATCCCTCGCTGTGTGTTTTGATTCACAGTGCCATTATGGAAACTGCCAACTTCTCTGCCAAAGTCTTGGCTCAGAAGATTCACAGTTGATCCCCGTGAAAAACAGGTGATTGGATTTTACTCTCATTATCTCGCCTCTAGTTGTGTTACTTTAAAAATATGATTCTGGAAAAGAAGAAAGGAGAAAGGATGGAGTTTAAAACTACCCTTCAGCATCAGAAATCAGAAAGAGACTACTTGGGCAGCAGAATGGCCAATATCTCCCTCTGGAGCAGTTGATGCTGGCCAGTGTCAGAACCCAGAGGCTGAAACAGGAGGACTTTGGATCTCATCAGCTTCCTTCTGGTAAAAGAATTATCGGAGGGATAAAAACCTAAACCCAACCCTAAGATATGTGGGTAAATAAAATTCAGAGTGGAAAGTTGCAGACTGGAGGAGAAGCCAGAGAAGGAAAAAAAAGAATGGCTTGGAGAAGGGATTTAAGAAGGACAACTTTTCATAACCTGCTCATGTGGAAAGAAAAAAGGACAAATTAATGAAAAGAGAAGGAAACAGCTGAAAAAAGCATGTGAGTCTTTTTTTCTTTGTTGGCAAAACAAGAACTGCCTCAGACTTTTGATAACATTCACTGCAGACTTTTAGCAAGAAAGCTGCAAAGTTCTGGAAGAAGCTAATGATATGCTAATTTTTAGAAACTTTAATAGGTTTAACCCTAGAAACTTTAAACTGCCTCATTTGATATGAATTCCAGGAAGATTCCCAGAAAACCTTTTGCCTCACCTTGAGTGAGGCAAAAATTAAAATGTGCTTATGTAATGCTGTCTCATCCAACATTCCCTCCAGGTAGAATAATATTCTCCAACTTCATAGTTTTTAATAAAGCAAGAAGTCACCGTTGATGTGATTTACTCTGATTTCTGAGAGGTATCTGAAAGGTCCTGTGGGCCCCTTTGATAAAAGAAAAACCAGTACAAAGGCAGCAAATTGTCCTTGTTCTTGGAACATGGCAGTGATGTGGGTAATAAGGGTGTTAAGGCTCAGGTGTCAGAGCCTTGTCTAAGAGACAGGACCAACTCTGTTATTTGTGACTTATTACTTTAAAAATAAACCAAGGCATCAGTCTCAGGAGTTACAGGTTTAACAACAAGTTGCCATAACTGAAGAAAGTAATGAGTTTCAGAGTTACATGGCAATTTATAACTTTTTAGTCCAATAGACAATTACCACGAAGCTTTGTTTTGGTTTTATAACCCATCACCTTTGGTACTTTTTACTGCGTTGCGTCTGTTTCTTGACCAATAACTTGTTAGCTCATGTACACCCATCTCCTTCTATTGTAACATCTAAATTCTTAACTTAAACTATAAAATCATATTATCATACTTAAAACCCTTCACCATATCACCCAATACATTTTCTTACTTATAACTATAGAAACATAGGTTTATAATTTTTCTACTTAAGATCTGTATACTTTTATCGTTACATCAACCCAAGCTCTTTCCAGGGCTGTAAATCAAACTCATCAGTGTTTGTGCGGGTTTCTACTCCTCTGATTCCCACAATCAGGTTTCTCCAGGAATCTGCTCTTGGTTCAGTTTGTTAAGCATCTTCAGAGCTAAAAACAATAAATCCCAGGTGAGGACACGGACATGAACAAACAGGAAAGAGAACTGGTTACTGATACAGCCTCGCCTCGATCTCTCGAGGAGCAGCACTCATCTGAACAACGTGCATTTTACTGATGTAATGTGCCAGGGCACACATCCAGGGACAAAGGCAGGAGCTCTCCCTGGTAGGACGGGGCTGTGCATCCCCAAGGCAGCGGCTCTGGAAAGGAGGCAGAGGCAGGAGCAGGTAATCAATCAAGCATGAGCTGCGGTGCAGAGGCATCACTGAACAGCAATGAAAAAAGGAGGCAGGGGGCAGGACTTCTGATTATCAGCGAGATCACCCCGGGAACGCCATCTGCTCCGATGTCAGCGCCTCGACAAAGGGATGCTGACAACTCCGAGGTGATGAACCATGTGAGGTCTGAGCAATTTGCCTCGGCAGAGGGGAAGGTGCAGCTCTCAAATATTAGTCCAGATAATAAAAAATACAGCTTTTGGGGTATTCAATGCTTCGGTCTGTCAAAAGCTGGCGGTGTCAAATGACTCGAAGTTTCAAAGGTGCAGAATTCCTGCGGCTGCTGGGAGCATAAATCAGATTTGGAGGTGCTCCGTGCCTCTCGGAGCATTTCTACTTAGGAGCTTAGACATGAAGCCAGGAACATTAATTGTATTGACTGGCTCTGGAATTCTTGTTTGGAACCAGGGAATATCAAGAGCAAGCTGGTTTTGTCACACACCTTGAAGCCATTTCAGAAGAATCTCCCTGTTTTTCAGCTAAAGGCACGTGGGATCCTGAAAGCCATCCTTGCCTTAGCTGTGTGCACCTTTACACAGAAGGACTGATTTGTTTGCTCAAAAAGCCAAGCATCAGCTCCAGCAGAGCAATCTGCTTCCTATGCCAGGCTTCCAAGCTAATCTGAATCCTGGTATTGCAGCCTTTCCTCTCTGCTCTGCCCGAGTCTGGAGTTTTCATCTGAATATTCCTAATTTTGGGGAAATGCTTATTTGGCTAGGGGTCTCGAGTTATCATCTTTGAGATATACTTTGTCAGGATGTTTACTTATTAATATGGCAGAATAACTGACTGTGTTTTCTCCCTTCCGAGCACTAAGCAACCAGACAAGGGAAAATGTCAAGTTTTTGGCCGTATTTGACACAGGAGTTCAGCACAGCTTTCAAATTTTTTTCCTTCAGATACATTTAGCAGCATCTATTCAAGGAGCTGTGCAGAAATCCTGTGAGTACTTTGGCATGTTCTCTTGCAATCCCAGCACTGCTCTTTGAGGGAAAGGCACCACAGAAATATTTCAGGTACCGTGCTGCCCATGAATCATGCAAAATGCTCTCGCTCCAGTGAGGGTTTCTTTTAAACAGTGGGATTTTTTTCCTGCAATATTGGACTCTTAAGTGTTTTTTAGAGTTCCTGGTAATGGAGGCTCTGTTCTTAAAATAATATCTGGCAGCAGAAGTGCACACAGAGCTCTCTCTGCAGCTGGTGCACAGGTGAGCAGTGACACCTGTGCTGATGCCATCTGGGCTCAGTGGCAGGGCAGAAAAGTGAGGATGGTGGCAGGGCTGGGACCACGCCTTGAGGTGAATTGAATTTTCCCCTTTCACAGAGCAGGAGTTTCAAGAACAACAAGCACCAAAGAAAGCAGAGAAGTCTTTTACTCAGCTGCTTTTCCACAAGAGTGGCATCGTGTTGATGCCTTAGGTTTTAACTCTTATATGTTTCAAATTCTGTATTCCCAGTGTGTAACTCTGCAGTGTCCTGCAGCCTGTGAGCTGCTGCTCTCTCATGCTGAGACAGACAGAACAAAGCCTCTCCAGGCTGCTCTCCAAGGACACCCAGCCCGGCCTAGGCCCAAAATGTGTAACCCAGCATCTTGAGAAGGGGGGCAAGCTGAGGGGAAATTCCATCATTAGCTAAAGTTTAATTGGTGAAATTGGGTTGATATGCAAATGGACCAAAGCTATAAAAGTGTGAAGAACTCGTGACTCGGGGTCCATCTTGGGTGCAGCCTTTGGCCTGCCCAGGGTGTGCCTCTGAAGGCCTTTCAAATAAATATCCACCTTTATTCCCTTCCTCCTGTCTAGTCTCTGTTTCTAGGCTGGCCTCTTTAGGCATCAGGGTCAGGGGTTATCATGCACAAGGGAATTAAGCCACACAAAGCAGAAGAGGACGTGTCACCCACTGGGGCCACTACAGTGTCAAATCTGATGCCTGAATGTCTCCCCTCTGTTGGGACACACTGAGGAAAACCAACAGAAATGTAGGGAGATTGCTAATGAACCACTTGAAGGGAATGAAGAGAATTGCTAATGGAAGGATGAATCTTTGGTGGCAGATCTATAAAAAGGGGAATAGAAGTCTTAGCAGCTCAAAAATAAGAAGTGATCCCAGCTTAGACAGTAGTTTTTTTTCTTCATAAAATGATTTTTGTGAGAAAACAGCTTGTTTTCCTGCTGTTTTTAACTTCCTTCAAGGAGCTGTACGTTTTTTCTAGAACTGAAATTACCGGCAAGTCTTTTCTGCAAATCTTTCCATTTTCAGCCCCAAAACCTTTCCTTGTTGAGCGAGGAGAGAGAACATGGGATGAAAAAACACCTAATTCCATTAAAAGTTTCTGGGTGTCAAATTCCATTCACAACATCCAAAAAAACAACCATTTATTCCAGCCAATTTAGAAAAGAAAATCCTCTTCTCTTTCCTTGCACTTTCCCAGTTTCCAAGAGCAAACCAGTACCACCATGGGGTGAATTTTTGGGTGTCATGAATGTGACAAAGCTTTGGAGGGAGCAACACTGCAGGGACACTGTCCAGGAAAAGGGGCAGGGAGACCAGTGAGGGTGGAGGAAGGATCATCACCATCATCATCATCATCATCATCATCATCATCATCATCATCATCATCATCATCATCATCATCATCATCATCATCCACAATTATTGAGGAGGGGGGAAACAGCGTTTTTTAGGCAGGAGGGCAGCAAGATGGGAGCTGTACTCTGGAAGGAGAGAGAAGTAGAGCTTAAAGAGGAAGAACTCAGAAGGATGGGGGTTGTATAACAATGAGAGTGGATGTTTCAGCTCTGGGTAGTTTTCTTTTTTTTTTTTAAAGATTAAATAATAGAATTAAAGTGTTTCTTTGCATTAGCTGAGCTCCACTATGAGACACTTTCTAATTCTTTTTTTTTGTTCGTTTGTTCATGAATAAAAATACATTCAGAACTGATATTTTAAAATCTCCTTCAGATGCAGTGGTTGCTTTCCAAGTCCCCCAGGAAATCCTGGACGCATCCTTAATGTCTGCTAACACAGAGCTGAACACATTTTTCAGGCGAGGAAGCATCACCAGGATTTTACCAGGTAAAGGTGAGCGGTTCAGGCAATCACCGGGAAGACTCCTGGAAGTACTGATTCAGCACTGTAATGTTTAGGTAAATGCTACAACAGCTCTTTAAAAGAGAAAAGCGAGACACTTCTTATGTATGACTCACTAATCACTGTCTGTGCTGTAGAGCCTGGAGTACAAATTCCTTTTGTCATGAAAATGCTTGCTCCTTTGATCCCCACAACATCATTAAACAGTTCTAAAGAGTAAGTAAATCTTTTGGCACATTCTTTGCAAAATAAGCGTTTCAGGATTCAGACGCATGTGGGTGTGTTTGTGATGCTGAGGAGATTGATACCGATACAATTTTTAGCAGCGGGTGCAGACTGTGCGCGTTGCTTTGCTGAGGGAAAGAGGGAGAGAGGTTTTTCCAGCTCCCTTTCCAAAAGCAAATATGTCGAAAATTGAAATGCACGGGGCAGCCATGCAGGATTGCTGCACAGAGGCTGCTGGTGCAAGTTAAATCTATTTTGTCTGGCTGTTGGATGGCTGTGGATGTTGACCTTCCTCTGCTGACACAGGGAATATTCTCCCCAAAGGGTTTTGAAGACTTTTATCTTTATTCTGATAGTTCAGGTAAAATACATAGATGGTCTTTCTGGAGACCCTGATGCTGTTAAGGATATTACTAGTACTTTCCCAGGAAAAATCAGGGCTACAGAGTGATGGAACACACGCTATGGGTTGTGTCCTGCCTCTTTGAGGAGGACCCAGTGCAGGCTGAAGGCACATGGAGGTTATTTCCTTTATCAGAATTATGCATTATGGTCAATCTATCACTTCCTCAGATGCTTTAATACCTGGCAATGGTGGTTTTTTCTGGTCTTGTGCACATCAGCCCACTGCCTGTATCAGCTGCCCTGCTGACCCTTTGGAGCTCTGCATCTAGAAAATTTAAGGGGCAGGGGGCAGATTAGTTACCCATAAAAATTTCACCAAAGGTTCTCTGGTGTTTATCTATTAACTTCACAAGACTTCAGCTAAAATGGGAAGAGCTTATGAGCTTACTGAAAGAACACTGGGGATCTAAACCATTCAAAGAAGCACGACTATTTAGAAGTGTAAGAACAGCATTCTCATGCCACATAGCACTCCGTGTGAAATAAGTTTGTACCCTTCCAACACGCCATCTGGCAGCAAACAGCACATTGGTTTGCATCCCAGCCTGTGATCCTGCAAGAAAAATGAAATCATGTGTAATAAAATGCACTTTTAAAAGTCAACATTTTCATAATGGTCATTGAAACTAATGGACTTGAGAGTGTTTCCAGTCTTCTGTCAGAAAATGTTTTGGTAAACAAGTGTCTGCTCTCAGTTGTGATGTGCATATGAGTAAAAGGATTTATGTCACACTCAGACACGCGTTCTTGGTGTGCATCTGCACCTTGGAGTGCTCAGAACATTCAAATCTGCACTCCTGCCTGAGCCATTGCAGTGGGAGGAATCAGATTATGGGCTTTCAACTGGCACCCAAAATATGGGTGGAAGGAGTTGGATGTTTGAGAGAAAATGGAGCAATTCTGTTGATTCAGGAAATGAGAAACTGACTGGAGTGAGATGCAATCTGTGGAAGTTCACATGCCTGAGTCCCTCTAGAACTGCTTCCTCTCTCTTATTTTGATACCCTTAAATTTTAGGGAGGGTGATTCATGTCTGTGTTGGGTAAGGCATTTCTCCAGTTTAAAGCATCTTCTTTCCTGGCACTGTGATATTTCAAGGGAAGGCAAGTCCGGTGAAAGGAAGTAATAGCCACTTATTTAAAATTCTCAGCAAATCAGGCAAAAAGCTTTCATGTAGTTGGATAATGGACAAGTGTGTATCTTGGAAAATAAACAAGATAAAATACAGGCTGATAGATCTGTTCTTATTAGGTTTTATACGGGGAAATTAGTCTGGCCACTCAATAGATGATGAAATGATTAGGTAGAACCTTCTATCTAGCTGCACGCATGGGGTTGTAGAGATTTGATTATGTGAAAAATAACAATTGAGGCTCAGCTTTTTAGGGATGAGGATGGGTTAAAATAATTTACAGAGAAATTGCTGTAATTAAAACCACTCTAGCTGGTATTCAGTCTGTTTGTCTCCCTCCATTAAGGGAGTATCCTCAAGTTTGCATTAATATTCTCCATGCCTCACGGTGTTCTAGGAACTCTTTCATTTGCCACTCCATGTAAATTTAAATTCCAGCCTCCCAGTCAGTGTTTTGAATCACTGGGATATTGAGTAAGTATATAATTCTTAGCTTAGATGCCGAACATCTGCTGCCATTTGTGTCCAATATGTAATTACAGCAGGGGGAGCTGGACAATCGGAGATTAAAAAGATGCTGCTTAATCTTCCACCACATGTTTCTACTTAAAAAGAATAACACGCTGGAGAAATCTCGTGGCAGCTCGTGGTGTATCTTCTTCTCCCCCTATCCTTACTCAACAGATCAGGCTCCAGCTGATCTCTGTCTGAGATTGCCACAGTCCTTCTGTTTGGATCTGGGAATGTGCTCACTTAGACCTGGCATAGCCCAGGTTGTAGGGCATGTTCTGAAGGACTCCATTCCTGGTTTTCCTCAATTAAAATATTGTGCCTTGTGGTATTCCTTTCTCCTCTAATAATATATTTATATAGAGTGATTTTTACCAGCCATTTGGAGAGAATGGGTGATGCTTTATGTTTTAGCTTTTATATTTTTCAAGTTCTGTATTCCCAGTGTGTAACTCTGCAGTGTCCTGCAGCCTGGGAGCTGCTGCTCTCTCATGCTGAGACAGACAGAACAAAGCCTCTCCAGGCTGCTCTCCAAGGACACCCAGCCCGGCCTAGGCCCAAAATGTGTAACCCAGCATCTTGAGAAGGGGGGCAAGCTGAGGGGAAATTCCATCATTAGCTAAAGTTTAATTGGTGAAATTGGGTTGAGATGCAAATGGAGCAAAGCTATAAAAGTGTGAAGAACTCGTGACTCGGGGTCCATCTTGGGTGTAGCCTTTGGCCTGCCCAGGGTGTGCCTCTGAAGGCCTTTCAAATAAATATCCACCTTTATTCCCTTACTCCTGTCTGGTCTCTGTTTCTAGGTTGGCCTCTTTAGGCATCATGGGCCCTAGGAGAGCCTGTTGAGATGGATAACACAATTTTCCCCCAAGATTTCTGCCTGTGCCATGGAGCGTGCTGGACATCAGACCACAAGGAGAGCGTGATGTGTTTTCCTCCTTTCTCAAGATCAAGCTGTAGATTTTCCAGTGGGACTACTCGAAAGCTTTTACAGGGGAGCTAAAAGCAGCAGCTGTGGTGCACTGAAGGCAAAGCATCAGGAAAAGGGCAGTAACCAGAAGTTGTAAGGTCATAAACATGGCACAGTGCAGTTTGTCTCACTGCAAAACAATATGGCCAACGTCCTTTGCAGAAGTTATTTACACAAATGTTTTACCTAAGAGCTGATTCCACACAGTGACCTCTAGGAAGGGGCTGGAAGGAAAAATTGGGTGCTCAAGACCAGGCTGGATGGGGCTCTGAGCAAACTGGTCTAGTGAAAGGTTCCCTGCTCATATCAGGGGGCTTTGAACCAGATGATCTTTAGGGTTCCTTCCAGTCCAAACCATTCCATGATTCTACCTGGAGCAAGAGATGATGTTGCAGAAGCAGCGGGAGAGCGAAGGGTCAGAGCAGTGACGTCCTGCAGAGGAAGGAAGGAGGGAGGCTGTGGGTTTATATCACCTCAGGAGATGTGGAGACACATTAAAGGAGCCCCTCTCAGGGTGCTGCCCACGCGGAGCGGCTGTGGGTCGGCTGCCAGAGTGTGTCCCTCCCACGGGAGCCTCGTGAGATGCTCTGGGGGCGTGTGTGACGCTGAGTGAGGAAGTTGTGCCTCTTCATTGACTGGGAGAACTTTCTGTCCTCTGCAAGTCCTTGTAAAATGTGAGTGCCAAGTTGTAAGAGATTGACAAAACAGTTGCTGTAATTCAGTGAAAAGCGTTTCACTCATTTTGTACTCAAGAGGGGAAACTGATTTTACTGCTGGTGGGAATAGCAATGCCCAGTGAGATGTGCCCAGTATAGATAGATATCCATTCTAAACTAATACAGTTTTCATATTTGTGCTGTTGGCTTTGTGCTTTTCCAAGTATGTCCTTCTAGTCTTCATTAAAACTCCAGAAGGTTGGGGTTTTTAGGGGTTTTTTGCTTGTTTGTTAGTGCTCAGTTTTGTTTGTTTGTTGTTTGTTTGTTTGTTTTTGGGTTTTTTTCTTTAAGAGCTAATCTACTGAAAAATTAATTTTCCCTGATTTTCTTTAGGATGAAACTGAAATAATTTCTTTTTTTTTTTTTTTCCCCCCTAAAGAAAATTAACTTGCATGTCACCTCGAGAGAATGGTGATTTTCTTAGAAATGGGTTTGGCACTTGAAAGGATTTATTGAGAGATCTTGATGAGACACTGAATTTCAGAATGTCAGATGTATTAGGTTCAGCCCTTAATATAATGATGTGGTAAGGTGGTCTGCCAGACTTATCCCCTTAGAGAGGGTTTTGCTCAAGCACTGTGTTCTTTTAGCTGCATAGGGACAATTAAAGAAGCATTATTTACTTGTTCACTTTGAAATATAAACACAGCCATACCATAAACATCCTCAGAATTTCTTTAGATGTGAAATTCATGACAGTGACATGGATGGGGGAGTGCAAAATGTTGGGTGTTGGAAGGCAGTCCCAAGTAATGCTTCTCTTTTCCAGTCTCACTGCATTTTACCCTCTCTCCTAGTGGGTCTTTAGTCCTGGAATAAGCAAATTAAGATAGAAGAGACCTGGGCCTGGACTCGAGGCTTGCTGAGAGCAATTGGAAAGTGTTCCTTTGGCTTTGGTGTGACCTGCAGCTGTCCCTGCCCTCCCGTGTACACACCTTCTCTGTGCCTGAGGTTCCTGTCCCTTCCCTCCTTCTCCAGGCATGGACATCATCTTTGCCTCAGCACCGAGGGCCTGCACAAACATCTCCTTGAGCTGCTCGCCCTGGATTAATCCGCTTAGAGAATCACAGAATCACAGAATCATTGAGGTTGGGAAAGCCCTCCCAGCCCATCGAGGCCAAGCTGTGCCCGATGCCCACCTTGTCCCCAGCCCAGAGCACTGAGTGCCACCTCCAGCCCTTCCTTGGACACCTCCAGGGATGGGCACTCCAAACCTCCCTGGGCAGCTCTTTCCAAGGCCTGACCTCCCTTTCCATGGGGAAATTGCTCCTGGTGTCCACCCTGAGCCTCCCCTGGCCCAGCCTGAGGCCGTTCCCTCTCCTCCTGTCCCTGTTCCCTGGGAGCAGAGCCCGACCCCCCCGGCTGCCCCCTCCTGTCAGGGAGTTGTGCAGAGCCACAAGGTCCCCCCTGAGCCTCCTTTGCTCCAGGCTGAGCCCCTTTCCCAGCTCCCTCAGCCGCTCCTGGGGCTCCAGCCCCTTCCCAGCTCCGTTCCCTGCCCTGGACACGCTCCAGCCCCTCCAGGGCTCTCCTGCAGGACCCAGAACTGGGCACAGCCCTCGAGGGGCCTCTCAGTGCCCAGCACAGAGGGACAATCCCTGCCCTGCTCCTGCTGGACACACAATTCCTCATCCAGGCCAGGTGCCAGTGGCCTCTTGCCCCCCTGGGCACCCCTGGGCTCGTGTCCAGCCCCTGGCACCAGCACCCCCAGGGCCTTTTCCACTAAGCCACTTTCCAGCCATTCTGCCCCCAGCCTGTATCATGAAATTAGAGCAACTTCAAGGGGCTGAAATGGAAAAATAACAGCAAACAGGGAGTTCAGATATGTGTCAGACCACTTCAGTGAGGGGCATATCAGGAAAGCTGTTCCACGTAAGCTGAATTCTCTGTTTTCTCCATCCAAGATAAACACCAGACCCCATCATGAACTTGAGGCCCTGGCCCTGGCCAGGTGAGTTTAAGCCTCCTGAGTGGAGCATTTCTTGCCTGAATCAGTTCTCTGGATCCAGTAAGACTGGAGCAGCAAAATGCAGACATTGAACTTGAAGATGACAGATTATTTACAGAAAACGTGTGGGTGTGTGGCTGTGTGTGTTTGTCTGCAGTTTTTGTGCTGCCTAAATGCCAGTGGCCATTTCACTACATTTATAAACTTTGCAGAGCATTTAAACCAGCCACAGGATAATATGGGGAGGTTTAAGAGTCAGCAAATTCATGACCTGCGTGGTTCTGGGTGTAGCTGGCATGGCCAGTGTTAAATTTACTTTCACAGTCAATACTGAAAAAAAATATTCTTTTATTGCACTATTACTGTTTTCTTGGTTTTCTAGTTATTCACTTTTCAACTTCTTTGTTCTTTCTAGAGCCTATTTTTCCCAAGAACCTCCAACCCACCTCAATTTCACAGAACTCTGATTACCTCAAAAATATTTCAGGAATTTTTGCTGTAAGCTTACATTTTTTAAGGGGTTGTATAATACATTTTTCCGTCTTCTATGGCGTCTTTGGAAAATCATGTCAGGAGAAACATACTTAACACAGTAGAATTTAATTATGCATTAAAGTGCATCAAAATCCATGTTAGTCTGTGGACCAGAATAATGGTACAAGCACCTTCACAAAGATTTGCTGGATTTTGCCAATATATGTTTCTTAGAGTAGCCTGTGCTACTCCTTTGTTTTGGACATGCATGAAATCTTTATTTGTATGAGTTCTTCAGTCACATTTACTCTGTCTGTGTATAAACAAATGAGAGCATCCCAACAATGTGATTTCATGCATTTATCTCAAAGTTTAAGATGAAAATATACCTATGTGCTTACAGAACAACAGGCATCATTGGAGCTTGATTGCATTTTCTTCTTCCCTTTACTTTAAAGACCTACTTGTTTTAGTGATCTGTGATTTTTTGCTTCAGTGGTAGTGATTTATTTTACAGAATCATTCACTGCCAGTAATGGATATGTAGGTACTCACAATCCTTTTGATCATTCTAAGCTGAAGAAATCCTCCCAGTGGAAGATCATGAGGAAAAACCAAGTTCTGGTTTTCCATTGATACATCTTCCCTCAGTAGGTGCTGGCCTGAGTTCAATTTATCTAATATTGTGCAGAAAATTTGTGGCCAAAGGTAGGCTGGGACCCTGAGTTTTGGTTTTCCTTGGTGCCCACAACAAGATTGTCCTATGGAGGGGTCCGAGAGTCGTGTAGTTTGTAATTTCTACAGAAATGACAGAGCAGGCTGTTTCAACGTGAAAATTTCCTTTATTTTTATGATTAAACGGGCCCAGTTTCTTAAATGCAGAATGCGTTGTCTGCCCTTCTTTTCTCCTAAACACGCTTTTAGAAAATGACTGCAAATTCTCGCAGAGCGATTACGGAGTGACAGCTGCAGGAAACCTTCAGCTCTGCACAAAAATGATTGATGGTCAGTGGTGGACACCTGCATATTGTGCCCCTCTTGAAATGCATTCACTTAATCTCAGGGGCATTCATTTAATCTAAACTGCGTTTTGCAAACTTGAGCACACTGCTGAAGCTGAAGGGAAGTAGGTTTTTTTTTGACAGTATTCATTTGTGGGGAATAGTGTATAACGTGGAGTGTGTAATACTAAACCTGTCTCAAAGTGGAAAGATCTGGACACTTGCTGAGGATCAGATGTACTTCCAAAGTCCTGTTCCTTAAAATGCAGGTAAAAATAGCCAAGCTCTTCCCTCACTGACACCACTTAATTTGTTCACTGTCGGTGACAGTCGTTTAGCATTTCAGGGGCTGCAGAAGCTGCAACTTGTATCTCTTTGGAAAAGAAAATTTTGTCTTCTGTCTCATTAGCTTCCTTCCAAGTTCATAATTTTTTCCCCGTGCCAGGCAATGTTTGCAAAGCTTCCAATCTCAGAAATTCCTTATCACTTTCACAGTGCTGTCGGTGTTGCAGTGTGTTTTTCCATTGACTCCAGCAGGCTCTGCATCAGGCCAATAATGGCTATTTGTCAGTGTATCCAGGAGTTATATTGACCTGTATCACGCCAAATTTCATCAGTGTGCTTGCAATTCCCAAGCTTTTTGGCACGGTAAGCGCGTTGCATAGTTGGCAACGCTCAGAAATTGCAGTTTTGTGGTGCTAGGAAAATAATCACAATAATACTATATTGCCTATGTGCTGTATGGAAAACATGAAGTTCTTTTAACGAATCCATAGGCTGCTGCTCTGATGGGGGCATTCGNGATTTTCTGACATTTCTGTGACCTCTTAGAGAAAGAATTAGGTGCACAGTTACCAAGCAACAGAAAGTCAGGCAACACACTTTCGAAGCCCTCTAATTGCCCATAATGGTAAGAGCAGCATCCACGTTCACAAAAGCTTCATCTCCTTGGTACTTACTCTGCTGCAGGAACTCATTTACCTTTTATTGCCAGTGTGGTGTTAAGCTGTAACCACCAAAGGAGGAGCGGGAAGTCTGAAGGCTCTGGAGCCTTGGAGCTGCTCTGCATATAGAGGGCCATAAGGACTGTCATTTTCACAATTCATGCCTCACATTTCACTTATCCAGAATATTTTAAGTGCTTAACTCGCAAGAGAGAAGGCACATTCATCTCTACAATATTAAAACCAAAGTGAACGCGAAAAAATAACTTACAAAGTCTTTCAAAGATTTAAATGAGAGACCAAAGAAAGGCTTTAAAGCACAATATATTCTGACAACCTATCCTCTAAGGATTTAAAATGACATGTTTCATGAGTCACACAATGAAATCTCTACAGGGGGTGGGGGAGAAATACATGAATACATGTTTGAGACTTTGAAGGATTTCTTTTCTTTCTCCTCCAGCTTGTGCCCTGACTGCATGTGAGGAGTGAAACTGTCCCCTCCTTGCATGGCATATCTGGGACACTGTGTGCCACTCCTTCCTAAAGCTTTTCCAAGCTTTTCCATTTTGTCCAATGACTGTAGCAGTCTCCATCCACTTTTCACAACCCACTTTCCTTGAGGGGGATTCAGGAAATGTTTTTCTTCAGGCACTGCATGGCTCCTCATGGAGACCATCACGAGGGGACAGTCCCAGTCTTTGCCACTGGGCATTTTGAGTCCACCTCCTTGTTCCCTGTGGAAGATGGTGCTGGGACAAGTGGCAGTCACTGACTTCACTCTCCTGCTGCTGTTCCTTAGGGAAACCCTTTCAGTCCTGGGTGGGCGAGGTGGTGTGTCTGTGCTCTGGGTGTCAGTGATCTGCTTTCCCTCTCTCCAGCAAGGGGTAGTTTTTGTGTTCAAAAAGGGCTTCTTGGTATTTCTGTATATGCTTTCATTTATTTTCCAGCATACAGATGTTGCTTATTAGAAACAAGTAAAGCTCTGGAGCTTCCTTCTCATGTCATTTGCACTGGGCTTAACTCTGGCAGGTTAACTCTGTTAATAGACATTATATTGGCATAAATGAAGACAGGGCCAGAAACCAAAGGTTTTTGTCCCAAGACCTAAAGAAAACCGCACTCTTAACTTGGCACTCTAAGCAAGAAAGCACCTTGCACATGAGCTGTCCCTCCAATTTCTTTTCCTTCTGCTTCTGTCCTCCAGCAGAAATGAGGTTTAGTGGAGTGGTATCATACAGTGGAGGTGAAATGGCCAAGGGCTCAGCCATGCAATCTGTCACATGCTGTAGCTCCAGCCCAGCAAAGCCTGTAGGCATCCGACAGCTTTCAGAGAGTCCATGAAATGATACAATTCTTCAAGATGAGCCATGAATTGCCAAGAAACGTGCGCACAGCATAGGTGGGGACTCAGAATTTTGAACTTAGAATAAAAAGAAGCTGAGGTTAAAGTATCTACATGTACATAGACATTTGAGCCGTGTTTTTCTATTTAGGGCCTTTTTACTTCCATGACTCTGCAATTACCACCTTTTCCAGTGGAGTTACTTCGAAAATACTATGTAGCTTCTTGTAGCTGTCTAATTAACTTGTCTCATGACTGTAAGTGGAATGTACCATAATCCAACGTGGAAAGAACTTCTTTGGAACCGTGTTCTGACAATTCCAGGATATTTCTGCTATTTTCAGTTCTAAGGGTGGGTATTGTTCGGAGACACACAGTCTGGAGGCATGAGAGCGAAGTGAGAGTTATTGTGATTGCCGATTGCCTAAAATGAAGCTATTTTTCCTGGTTTTGGCTAACCTGTTTTTAATAGGAATTGATCATACTGTGAGTTAGAATTTCCATTAGGAATTACATGTTAGAGAAGCAGAAGTAGTTCTGGCTGAATTTTGATTTTTACCGCTATAGGGTCCCTTAGAGCATATTTATGCTGAGTCTTGCTGCTAATATGGAAATATAAGTGGTATCTTCTTACAATTGTATGAACCCCTTAAATCTTGCCCACCTTCCTATTATTATAAATTTAAATATTGACAATGTAACCAGCACTGCTGTTGGTAGATACATCTGGAGAAAGATGCTGCAGTTCTCTCTAACTGGGCATGTTTTTGTTGGTGTAAAGACACAGACCAGCAAAATAAGGGTTTTCTACTGGAAATGAAGGGAAGATTAAGAATGGGATTTTCATTGCTCATTCTTCTCCCCAGTCCAAAGGGGACACACATCCATATGTGTAACCATCCATATGTGTTCCCTCCAAACTCTCTGTAAAACCTTTGTAAGTCTGAACCACTACCTTCTCTCTTTCTCTAAAGGTGCTGCAAGGAGTAAGTCCAATACACTTCTGATTTTTTTTCCTCTTAGTGGTTAGCATTAGACTGCACAGCAGAATATTAACCATCTGCCATGAATTTTCCTTACTGTTATTTCAGCTTTGATAAAGTCCCCAGAAAGATTTTTACTGGAACTTTAATCCCCCCCAGCTCACATCCCTGGGTATTTCTACATAAGTTGCTTCAGAACACTGAAATGAGCAGTGCTGCAGCCATATCCTAATTGAAGGGTTCTACCTCTACACCACAACAAATTATGTGGGCTCCCATCAGTCAACTGCCTTAGGAAGATGCCAGGTCTCTAGGGAAAACTTCCCTTTCCTGGTGCATGTGGGGGAAAAAAGAAGTGCGTCTTTTAGAAAGAACAAGTTCTTCCATATTGAAATGTCTCAAAAAGCTGGGATCTGTGTGCAAATCAGTGAGATCTGCTTGCAAAAATGTCCAGGGATTGAAAATGGGTTGAGGAAAACAGATCCCTTTTCCATTTCTGATATAACAACATATGTTTACTTTCATGAAGCTAAAAAAAGTCTCCTTATGGAGAAAAGAGGGTGGGGCATCCTAACTTTTAGCCCCTTCCTCCAGCTTCTTCGTTTAGTTATCTGCAGAGTTAAACAATTCATTTTTGTGGGGAACAGTGGTTCACTCTGTCCTCACAGTATTTTCAAAGAGGAGCAGGTCAGACCGTCATCTCCTTTGCAGCACAAACCCACCTGGGAAGTTTTCTAGCTCTGTCTCCCACCTGGAGGACCTTTGGCCCTGATCTAGAGACCCCGTTTTTTTTCTGTATTCAGGGTGGAATCTAGAGCTGGCAGTAGAGAAAAATATGAAAATACCTGCCACTCTCAAATTCCAATCTCCTTTCTGTTGATGGCACTTCTGGATTCTGGACTAGCAGCCCTCAGCATCTCACCCTCTGCAGACTTCTTCTCTAGCTCTCAAAAATAGAAAACTGCTCTGGGATTTTTCCTGGAAGGCACCATGAGTTTGCAAAAATGATTGCTGCAGAGAACCTCAACTGAAGAGCAAGCCTTGTGAGTGTGCTCAAGAAAAACCACTCCTGTATTGCTGTGGAGTGTATTTTAAAAACTGTATTTTATTTATTTCATGAATACCATGCAATATTACAGGTGTAGATTAGTCAGTCAAGTCAGATGGAGGTGGCTGGGGCTTTTGGTACTTGTTATGCAAATAGCAAACAGCAGTAGTAACTCACTCCTAAAGGTAATGACAACATATATCTGCTGCCTTATTTGTGTGCTCAGTCTGCTCCTCAGAGCTGTCTGCACCTTGGGGCCACTGTCAGGGGAAGACTTACTAGCTCCAGCCATGCACATGTAATATTAAAAAGCCAGGGAGCTGTAGATGGCATCTCCCTGCTCACTGTCACACCCTGCTCCTGAATGCAGTGAGCACCATTTCACAGCGAGGAATGGCCTTGTTGCCCAGCTTGGCATGGTACAGCTGTGACTGATTGCTGCTTGTCTTCACCTGCTTGGCTCCAAAACTGTCACACTTCCACCCTCTGACATCGGGGTCCTGCCACCAGGAGGGGTGTCTGGTCCTAATTCTTGACGGTGCAGATCATGAGTAGCTTCTGTGTCTGGCTTTTACAGACCCACTCCTGGAGGTGTGATCTTGGAAAGGGGGTTGGAACAGGGGTTCTGAGAGGCTGAGGCAGCATCACAGCTGCTGCAGTCACTGCAGGGAGGAGCTGGCCCTGGAGCTGGTCCTTGTGGGCTCTGCAGAGCTGGGGTATGTGCTCAGCACAGTGCTGGGCTCTGGGCGCCTTTGTGGAGCTGTCTGGGACATCCATCTGGAAAAGGGAGCTTTAAAAGTGCACTTTGGGTTTGATCACCCCAGGTGTTCCCGTTCCTGGTGGGCACACAGGGCCCGCAGTGGTGGAGGGCTGGCCTTTACAAGGGAACTGACACTATTTCCTGGGAACAGTTTTGTTTTAAAAAATGAAAGCTGTCTCTTCAGCCAGGATGAATGAAGATGGAGGGAAAGATTTTTGTATTGGAGAGCAACATTCTACAAAGTCTCCATGCCCAAATTATTTTCAGCTTTGGCAACCAAGAGGCTGGGTCATCAGAGTCAGATCAGAAATAAAATGAGAGAAAATCTCAAACTGAGGAGCCTTTCTTTTCCCTTCTGAACTTCCCCTGCTCGGGCAGATGTTCTGTTTAGCTTTTTCTTTTTTTTTAAATTTTTTTCCCTGAAAAACTTCACATGAAAAGAGTTAAGCAGCCAGCTTTTCGACTTTGACTTGGTTTGTCCTCGCTGCCATGGAGAAGCTTTTGCCTTCTCCCCTCAGATCCTTACCAGCCATCCCTGTGTACCCCCTGCATGGGCACAGCATCCCTGTCTGTGGCATTTGCTGCAGACCAGGCTTCCAACCTTTCAGGAACATTCCTCCCTCACAGTTTCCCAGCTCAGCTGAGGAGCAGAGTGCCTGGCCCTGGGAGTAGGGCAGCTTGACCCCTTCTCACTGTACTATTTTCCCTGAGGAGAGCTGCTCCAAACCTTCCTGGGTGACAGCTTTGCTGTCCCTCAGAGGTGACCTTCAGTGCAGGTTTGGCTCGGGGT
Organism: Pachycephala philippinensis; assembly: GCA_013397055.1. Taxonomy (NCBI): domain Eukaryota; kingdom Metazoa; phylum Chordata; class Aves; order Passeriformes; genus Pachycephala; species Pachycephala philippinensis. The sequence continues at coordinate 357,530 of VWZT01006076.1, read as the reverse complement.
GGCCATTCTTGTGCACAAGCTCTTGGAGAGTGCAAGCTGTCACAGGGTGACCAGGTTGCAAACTCCTGGGTGCTCCAAATTAGTTTTTAACACTTCAGACAGACTCTTCAGGTGCCTCACTCGGCTGTTAGCTGCATCTCTGAGTTTTTTCTGGAATGCTTTGCCAACAGAAAGCAGGATCCTCTAAATAACCTTTTCCTCATCTCGTGCAAGGCCCTCTAAGTAAGAGAAAATGAAAATATAATTTTTAATGTAAACACGTTCACTTTCTGGATCTGCTTTTACAGATTGGATAAATCTCATTGTCCTATTTACCCACAAATGAGAATGAGGCCAAATCTGACCCTTTTCAGAAGTAACACAGGTTTGATTTTCAGGCTCACAATGACCTCTGAATGCTCAGACTTGATGGAAGCTGAGAACATTTTGTAGGAAGGAGGTTCTGCAGCAGCTCTTTCTCCTAAAGGCAGGGGTATGGTCCATTATGGTCTGTTCATGGTCTGTAGCAGAAACGAGTGGTTCAATCCAGCTTCTGATGAGCCATTTCATTTTAACCAAGAGAGATGCAATGTTTACTCCTTCTTGTTTTCCCCAGAGCAGAGAAGGTTGGTGCACTGCCCACTTTGCAGTGGGTGGGAGAACGCAGGATGCTGTGGGAACAGGGACAGGCACTGTCTTTGTCAGCAACCTCCAAACCTGCCCACAGTCCAGTGCACACGTAATACTTTACATCAAAGGAGAACCAAGGCTGGAAAACTCTGACTAAAGGCAGCTCTTGCAACCTGCTTTCCCAGGAGTGTGTGCTCAGTCCTGTCCTGTTCAGAGAGAGCTCATAGATCAGAGTACGTGACTGCATAATGAAAGCTATGCATGAATAAAGAATCAGATTTATAGCTTCATGTGGTTCCCTTTTGCTTGACTTTTTAAAAAAAGTGTTTGGTTGAGCAATGCAACGTTTTGAATGTAGTCCTTTAAAAAAGAATCCTGGAAGATTGAAATCAAATCACACAAGACCTTAGCGAGTCCTTTGTACCAGTTGTCATTAGATTCCCAGTTCAGGTCTCAACCACATAAGCCCCATGAATGTCAGGGAGCAGTGACTGCTTTTTCTTCTATCCATTATCCACGAAAAAAAGACTGGAAGACAGACATTGCTATGGGGTCATTCACTGTTTGCTAGCTACAAATGGTTGAAGGATATTTCTTAGATTTTATTTGTGACTTTGGGGAGTGTGGTCACTTAGAGATGTCACTGGCAGGGACACAAACTTCTTACATTCATGCAGAAAGACAGGATGAGTCACTGGTGGAGACCTGAATCTGCCACCTTGCAGCTGAAGTCATAATTTCACATCTGCAGGGAGTGAAATATTCGATTGGCAAATGATCCCATGTCTAAAATGGGCAAAAGATTTCATTGGCCTGCTCCTCTCATGAAGGTTTGAGACAGAGCCTTTGTCCCTTGACTGGAATCATACACAAGGAAGTAACAAGGAATTCCCCTGTTTGTCTGGAATTTCTGGTCAGTGGTACCCTTTTCTTCAAACGGGAGCTGATATATCTGCATGTCCTGGACACTGGCATGGCCAGTGAAGGGAGCCCTTCACAAGAAAGATGGAGAGAGGCTACTTGCAAGGGCCTGGAATGACAGGAAAAGGGGAAATATAGAATAGAATCATGGAATCACAGAATGGTTTGTGTTGGAAGGGATCTTAAAGACCATTCAGTTCCAACCCCCTGGCATGGATAGGAACAACTGCACTATCCCAGGTTGCTCAGAG
>VWZT01006076.1:336076-355562 GCA_013397055.1 Pachycephala philippinensis | reverse complement strand
TCCTCCCTGTGCTGGGACCTTGGAGCTCAAGAGCTCATATCTACTCGCTGTGTCATTCTATAAATACAATAAATATCTGACCGTGCAAGAGTCATTTGCTCCTGCCCCTGACAATGGATGCTGCTTTCGGTGTCTGTAACAGCTTCTTGGATGAGACTACACTAATAACGAGTGAATCAAGAATGAGTATGGGAATAGAAATTCAAGGCAATGTGAAGGAATTCCAAGCAATGCAATTCAAAGGCTGAGAATGAAACCAGTCTGTGAGGTCTGTGGGCAAATGGGGGCTGGGTGCTGCACAGACTCCTGGCTCACCCACTGGCACTGACACTGATTTGGGACGAGTGGCATTTGGTCCAGTGCTTTAAAGGTCTAATGACATCTCCCGCTGTCCCAGCTAATAAACAAGAGAGGTGTGGACTGGCTGTGTGCTGATTGCAGTTTATGAAATGAACAGCAGGTGGGAGAGAAGCAATAGGCATCCTGCTAGACCTCCAGCTAACAATGCCACATCTGACAGTATGTAGCCTGCTGGACCCGAAATCAAACCTTTTATACCATGCTCCTTGGAAACGGGGAGGGGTAGGAAGGAGCAGAGTGGTGGGGCAGAGGAAGGGGGAAGGTGGAATAATGGGATTTGTGTATGAGATTGTCTTTCTTTTCGCTCTCTTTGGTCCTTCTTTTCCCATTTCATACTCATAGTTCTCTGTTGCCTGACAGTTTTGTCATGTGTCGGCCTTTCCCAAGCAGTCTGCCTCCAGATGATATCTGCCTACCTTGGTGGCAGGCACCTCCCTGACTATTCATCTGTCTCTTACCTCCTGCCTTTATGTTTTGTCAATCTGTTTATTTCAAATCCGTTTCTCCGTGCCCCATCTTGCTCCTGTCCTTACGCCTATCCATCTATCTCCATTAAAATCTAAATATTGAATATCAATAAAAATAACACAGCCTGTTTGGGGAGGAGGTCATTTGCCTGATGCTTTATGACTGACTGTTGATTTGTGGTCAAACTCCACGGTCATAAAGGGGCTGTGCATCAGGCAAATGACATAAAATGCACACATCAGCAATTAAAATCAGCTGTATTATCTGGGCACCCAGCAGGGCTGCCTAGTTAAGGCCTTGCCAATGTTTTGATTATTACAACTCCGTACAAGAATTCACGCTGTTCCTCTCTCCTCGCCCCCACCTCTGATACCTGACCCTTCCTCTCTCTGTGCGTCTCACCGCTGACCCTGCGCTGGGATTCTCCCCTGCGCCATGGAGCTCCCGCGATCTTTCCTTCCCTCCCTCCCTCCAAGGCATCGCAGTGCAACGCAAAATTCTCTCTGCCTCCCTCCTCCTTAAGCACAGACTGCATTTCTTCACTCGGGGATCCCTGCCGGCAGCAGGATGCTTTCCTACCTGCCGCGTCCATCCCAAACGCCTCCTCCCGGTGAACCCCACCTGCGTCTCTCCGTCCTTCCCTCTGCCCAGCCTTTCCTGGCTCCCCCCTTGCAGGGCGAGGCGTTCTCATCACCTGAGCGCTGCAGGCTGCCGGCAGCGGGAGGGAGGACGCCAGGAATTGTGCGGAGCTGATGGAGCTACTGCAGCAGGAGCCCCGGCTCTGCCTGCCAGCAGCTGCACGGAGAGAGTGTCTTTCTGCATCACCTTCACGCTGGCTGCACGCCCTCACATCCCTCCTCTCGCTGTGCCTCACCTTTCTCCCTGCTGCATCTGACTCCCTCGCACAGGCATTCCTCCCGTACCTTTTCAGTCTCCCTGGATATTGAGCTCCACCACGGAAATGTTCCCTGAATGTGGCACCCTCTGCTCCCTCCGTGCCGCAGTGTATTTTTGGAGCCACTGGGCTCCAATATGTTGCAGCATATATTGAAAAGACCTTGTGGTGCACAGACTCCGTGGTTATATCTGAGCACTCACCTGTCTTCTCATCACTTTGAGATTCATTCCTTAATTGTAAACACTTATGCTGCTTTTAATGGAATGATTTCAGAGTGGAAACTCCAAGGTAGTATTTAATTTAGTGCTGTGGGTTTTTTTGGTGTCTGGCCAGTAGACACTCTTTAAAGTAATTCTGTGCCTCTTATTTTTCACTGTGGGGGTGGTCAAACACTGACACAGGTTGCCCAGACAAGTTATGGATGCCCCATCCCTACAAGTGTTCAAAGCCAGGCTGGATGGGGCTTTGAGTAACCTGGTCTAGTGGAAGATGTCCCTGCCCATGGCAGGATGATCTTTAAGGTCCCTTCCAACCCAAACTATTTTATGATTCTATGATTTTGTGATGTAGATTTCCTTTTGGTTGGGCAGTTACAAAAGGAGCTGGAGAAAAGTACTTCCTGCACCCTCTTTGTGGACATCTCCGGTCATGGAGTGAATCAGAGATGGTGTCACCTAACCACAGCCAGGAAATGCCGTTTGAGCCTCTCCAGAGTATCCAAAACAGCATCCAGCAGCTGGAAGATATGAGGCAGGCCCTAGAAGAGGCAGCTGTGGGGACAGTGACTAAATGAACTCCCTCTTGCTGCTGAATCTTGCAGTGGGTGTCAAAACTAGGCTGTCCTGAGGACACACCCAGATTCCACGCTGCCTCCTTCCCACCTGGTAAGAAATTCTCCTGCAAGGCACAGGAATGGGCAGGTTTGGATTTTTCAGCTGCTTTATTCCTCCATACTAATTAGTTGCCTTCCATGTAGCCTTAGGAGACCAACTACAGGTCCAATAGTTAAGGGAATGAGGAGAAGGAAACCTTTGAGATGTTTTGACAATCTTTGGATGGATTAGGAGGAACTCTAGAGAAAAGCCACCTGCTTCCCAGAAAAACTTCTGCAGTCTTTGAGATTCGAGCCTACACAATACTCATTTAACTCTCACAATCTCTGTTATGGTCATTCCCACTGGCAGACCAGGATAAGGGAACAATGCACCAGCTTGTGCATAAGGAAGAGATTTAACTGGGTGTTTTCCATGAAATGCAGATTTTTGCACGAAGGGCAGAAAGTAGTATTTTTTAAGTGGTGAGTGCCAAACTTTCAACTCATGATCTGGCTTGCTTAGACATATATCTTACATAACACATGATTATAATTTTCTGGTAGAAGTTTTAGAATTATCCAAGGTAATTAAAGAGGAAAACCAAGGGAAAAAAACCCCCAACCCTTTCAATTCTCATTTTCCTACTTTCTAGCATGCAAAGAAATAAAATCACCCAGACTGCACACTCCTAAATGTGGAATTGCTGGAAATGAGTTCTACTTACCTAGAGCAGTGCTTCCATTTCCAAACACTTGTGGCTATCCTGGCCTTGCTGGAACCAGTGACAAAATTCTAACTAGCTGCAGCGCTGTTGGATCCAATATTCATGGCAAATACTTACACTCCAGATGGTTAGGAAGATTTCCATTTTCCATGTGCGTTATCTCCATGTTTTGTAGATTCACAAACATATTTTGCTTTAATCTGTGGTATTTGTTTTATTGTGACAGTGAACAGTAAATTATGCCTTAAAACTGATGTTTTCAAAGCTCTGAGACCAGCCTTAGAAACGTTTCATAAAGTTCTCTTTATGTTTGCTCAATGTTTAGCTTTAAAACTGCTTATATGTGCTCAGTATTGTGGGAGGTCAAGCCAGGAAGGTGAGGCTGCTTGCTGAGTCACTGCTAAGCAAACAGGGATCTTCCTTAAATTCACAGGATCAGAGAATCACAGAATGCTTTGGTTTGGAAGGGACCTTAAAGATCATCTCATTCCAAAGGAAGGCAGGGAACCTTCCATTAGACCAGGTTGCTTAATGTCCCATCCAAACTGGCTTTGATTGACAGGGATTTATACCCCATCAAAACATATTTCAGTAATTTATTTTGGTGTCTTTTTCTCTGTTCCTTTATGATACAACAGGCCAAATGAGGTGTATTTTTCTCAAAGGAAAGAAAAAGTGGTTTTCTTGTGTGTGTGATACAAACCTGAACAAACATTTGTCCATATGCTGCTTGGAAAAGTGAAGTCAGCATCTGACCACAAAGGGAACACGTTAAATAGTATTAACTGAGGTGGAAAAGCAGCTGCAAGGCCCACACGGCCAAAAGTGTTTCCCACTCCTTTGCAAGGGTGTGACACAAGCATGGCCTCACACTTGAGGGTGTCAGCAGGGTGAGGGATCTGGGGCTGAGAGAAGTTTTCCCTCCTCTGATGATGCCTAAAGAGGCCAACCTAGAAACAGAGACTGGACAGGAGTAAGGGAATAAAGGTGGATATTTATTTGAAAGGCCTTCAGAGGCACACCCTGGGCAGGCCAAAGGCTGCACCCAAGATGGACCCCGAGTCACGAGTTCTTCACACTTTTATAGCTTTGGTCCATTTGCATATCAACTCAATTTCACCAATTAAACTTTAGCTAATGATGGAATTTCCCCTCAGCTTGCCCCCCTTCTCAAGATGCTGGGTTACACATTTTGGGCCTAGGCCGGGCTGGGTGTCCTTGGAGAGCAGCCTGGAGAGGCTTTGTTCTGTCTGTCTCAGCATGAGAGAGCAGCAGCTCCCAGGCTGCAGGACACTGCAGAGTTACACACTGGGAATGCAGAACTTGAAAAATATAAAAGCTAAAATGTAAGGCATCACCTCCAGAGCAAACAGCTCTGCGGCTGTAGAGTGAAGTAGGAGGAGATGGAGGGGGAGGATGAGGAGAGAGCACTGCCCCAGAGGGAGGGATGCCAGGCAACTACAGGAAGAACAATTCCAGGGCTCAACTGGAGTCCAGGAAGAGGACAAGACGATGGTACAGGGGGTTTGTTGCTCCTACCATGCAAGAGGCTGCATTCCATGAGCTGGAAGGGAGCTGCCTGAGGAGGCAGGCAAGGAAATGACAGTTGGCATGGGGTGTCATCAGCATGCCAGGCACGAGGCAGGAGCCAGCAGCAGGGTGCTTCCAGGGAACTTGCCTCTCTCTGCAACCTTCAGCAGCCTCATCTCCCCTCCATGGCAGAGATTGGAGGGATGTGAGGGCTGTGCTGATGAGGTGATGCTTGTGCTGATTGGGAGGTTCGGTGCTGAGACTCTTCTCACTGGTGTGCAGGTGCCTGGTAATGCTCCTGGCTGCTGTTTAGGAAGAGGTGTTTTGCTCCCCTTTCAGTTTAGAGAGGTGGCCAATCACAAAAGAAATTAAATATCAAAAATGCATGTTGGGAGAATCTGAGATAAGCCAGCAAAAGCCAGGAAATTCGGGGCTGCTTTCAGTTTAATGCTGGGACTTTTACCAGCCTGGGGAGAACTGGGAAAAGGGTAGTCCCAAGGTCACTAAAAAATTACAGGGCTTTGTGAAGCATTGCTACTGCTAACAGAAGAGTTGAGCTGGCAGAGGAGAATTGCAGAGGTACAGGCCTATAAAATGCATTATTAAAGAAAATCTGAGTGAAATGGCAACCAGAATGGAAAACAGCAAATAATACTTACAGCATAAGAAATTCATTTCAGTTTTATGGCCTATAGCTTGGGTATAAATATAAAGCATTGCATTAAAATTCATGGTAACAGATTATAGTCTTCTCCCCTATCTGCACCGCTGCAGACACTGTGCTTGCAAGAGAGTTGTGCTGAGCAATTTAGGGACAGGATTGATAACTCCTGTGGCACTTTGTGGTGGCTTCCTCCATTCACCACTTCAAAAGCAGCCAACAAGCAGCACCACCATGCCCAGTGACAGCCATCCAGACAATCCAGCCTGACATCAGGAGTCAAACTGCTGCAGGTGCTGAGCGATGCTGAGAGGAGCTGTGCTGCTGCATGGCAGTGGGGGACGTGGAGGGACATGCCTGCCTCCCCCTGTCACTGCCAGCTTTTTGATCTTCTGCAATCTTAATGAATTATTTTCTACAACTGCAATGTAATCTAATTCTCTTTAAGATTATTCCAGCCGAACTGGACACGTATCTATGTGAAACAGAAGTAGCAGCAACACAGCTAAGATTCTGTCACCATTTTCCTTTTAAGACAGCTTTACTAATCTTCCCACTCTGTTGCTACTGAAGGTTTTTGGTGTCATGTGTGAGAGACAGAGATTGTTTTTTATTTCCCAGAATTTCCTGGAAAACATCATTAAAATTGGCAGGGTGGGATGGGGATGGGTGGTGCTACCCAGCATGTGGAGGGCAGGGATGGATGTAGCTGCATGTCCTGTGGCTACAAGTTTGAGAAGCAATTACTGTTCCTAACGTGTGAGGATGACAGGGGTAACATGTTCAGCAGCCTCTGATGGGACATCATTTCTCAGGCAGTTGACAGCTTTGAGAAACTTGCCCGAGGTATTTATTATGTTTGAACAATATTGTAAAATATGTTTGATATCCAAACTTCATGATTACTGGCCTGAGCTCCAAGTTCGTGTGATGTTTCCTGTGAAGCTAATGTGCAGCACAGAGCTATTTTGCATTAGAATGCTCTTTGATTTAGCAGTGTGAGCAAAGTGCTGCTGTAGGGAATACCTGAGCTGAGGAGTTATCTGAGTTTTCTTTCTCCAAAAAAGACAACAGGGTTCTTCAAAAGACAATGAACATTTTGTAGTGAACATTTTGTGAGACACGAATGGCATTAACATTGTGATTTGGAGAGGCAGGAAAAACTCACAGTTCTGATTGTCATGGTTAAAGCTCTGTCCGTGCCTTTACACTTCCAGTTTCCTGCCCAGATTCACTGACAGATTGCCCAGAGAGGGTGTGGAGTCTCCCTCACTGGAGATATTCCAGAACCATCTGGACACAATCCTGTGCACTGTGCTCTGGGATGACGCTGCTGGAGCAGGGAGGTGCGACCTCGTGACCCACTGTGGTCCCCTCCAGCCTGACCCATCCTGTGACTCTGTGACTCTCAGTGGACGTCAGTGCAAGGAAACTCCAAAGAGTTATTTAGTTATTTAGTTTTTATTTAGTTTCTCACAGCAGGCCACTGAGGGTCTTTGGAAAGCAAAGCAACTCTCTCCTGCCTATGCATGATGTGCCTGCACGAAGCTTTGTGTCTTTGAATCAGTGTTTGATGTGATAAACTCATATTGATCCGTGTCAGTTCATGCATTTTACTTGCTCCATTCAGTGAGGAAACTTCTAATGGCCACCAGTTTCGTGAGGATGTGTTTAATGCTGTAAATAAAAATACCTAGCACTGTTCATCAGCGGGATGACCTTGGGATGAGCTGCCTGGAGGATCTGAGCTTCAAACGGGTGGACAGCACCGTGCCGAGGAGGAGCACATGCAACTGGAAATGTCAGCCCTGGCTCCATGGCTGGCTGTGCAGCTGGGTGCATTTTACACTGGACAATGCTCCTTTCTGGGAGAGGGACAGGGAGTGAGTTCATCATTCAGGGGCTGCATTCAGCAGCACACAATCCCCAGTGAGTCACTGCCGAAACCACGGCAGGGCAGGAAATCACAGCTGCCTCCTGTGTGGTTACCAAATATTCCCCCCGCTGGCAGACACAGCCACCCCCAACACGAGCAAGAGATGATTTTTACCTTCTCCTTTGTCTAGGTCTGAATCAAGCCCAGCACTTCTACCCCCTCTATCTGTTCAGATTTTTAAAAAAAAAATGACATGAGCCATGTGTGACCAGTGTGCCCTCCAGCCCTGTGGGCAGCAGTCAGGCAGCAGCAACAGCTCTGAGAGGTATGAATTGCATAAATTAATCTTTTTGGTCAACTCGGAACCTAAAGTTGGGAAAGGCTAATGTAGCTAATTTCACTGCTAATCAATTTAGCAGAAGCACCCAGTTAATATAGTTATGTATTAATCCTAAATAATTTTTCTGGACTTTCCAAGGGCCTCCAGTATGATGTTCTTTGATGCTAAAAGCTCTGTTTTTCTCCCTTTCACTTGCAACTTTGAATGTGCTGTTCTGCATTTTCAGAACAAAACTCTGCAGCCTGCAGAACACTGATGGTATAAAGCAGGATGAAATAAATTAAATTTATTGCAGTATAGATAATGCAGTGGACACTGCATTACTATATTTCTTTTCATGTTTAATCCTAAAAAAATCCCTCCACTGAGATTATCTGATTACTCTTCTCTGGATGATGTTTTGAATTTTGTCAGATTTCTAGTCCAGTTTGCTGGGCATACACAATTAAAGGAAAACCTTGACTATTGTGTTATAAATGAAGTAAATATATTCAAGGCCAGGAGTGGGGATAAATTCCAAAATACAGCAAAGTCTCCAGGAGAGGCAGTGATTGGTTGCCTTGTCTGGGTTTATAATCCAGCTGTGGAGGGGAAGCTGGGACAACATGAGCCTTTCTCTACCACTCCTGTATGAAAATGTACAGATCAGCTTCTCTGAGGCCCTGGGTGGATGGGGCTGCCCCCACTGACAGAAAAATTGCAGTGATGTGAGAATGACCTCCAGACCTCCTCTTGCCCTGCAGCTCTCCAGCAGAAGTTGCATTAAGAACAAGCCTTTCTGGACCAAGTAGTTTGTCCATTTTGGAGTCACTGTACCCGCTGGCCAGGTCATTCCCATAATTTTGAGCTGACTGTGTCTTGGCTCACACTGCAGCTCCCTGACAAGATACAGGAGCTGTCAGAGGCAGCTCAGAAATTATTATGAACATCTGACCTTCTGGATCCATTTTAGTGAGAAACAAAGGGTTTGTTTAACCATGGTCCTAGGAACTTTTGCTGTTCCTTCACAGAACCACAGAATCCTTTAAGTTGGAAAAGACCTCCAGGATCATTGAGTCCAACCTTTGACTGATCCCCACCTTGTCACCCAGCCCAGAGCACTGAGTGCCACATCCAGACCTTCCTTGAACATCTCCAGGAACGGGGACTTCAAACCTCTCTGGGCAGCCCCTTCCAATGCTTGACCACGCTTCCCATGAAGAAATTCCTCCTGATATCCAACCTGAGCCTCCCCTGGCACAGCTCAAGGCTCTGTCCTCTTGTTCTGTCACTGCTTGCCTGGGAGAAGAGCCTGACCCCCACCTGGCTCCAACCTCCTTGGGGGGTATGAGCAGAGGTATAAACATATATAGATTTGTTACCTTCTGTATGGTTTTTTTTCAGTGTTCTACAGGAATGGGTAGAGAAAGAGAGAAAATTAATTTGCTGGTTGTTTGTTTTGAAGGAATTGAGATCACCTGTCAGCCTGATAAAACAGCTTATGAATCAAAACTGGAAGTTTAAAGGGGAGAAACAAGTGTAATGTCATCCCATATTACAGAGACGGACTAAACCCAAGGAAACGAAGGGCTGGGGAACACAGCACAGCACGAGGGAAGTGTTGCAAAAATTGCAGCTGGGACTTTTCTCTTTGGATGATCAGACAGGAACAGGACAGGATGGTATGCACACACACTCCGAGCCTTAAATCCTCTCTTTTAATCTTTATCAGACACAACTATTTCCAGGGAATGAAGGCACTCGGTACAAAGAGAAGGGTGACATGACAGGAATACCTGTAAGCAGAAGCTGTCATGTGGTTTTGATCATTTTGCTGCTGTAAAAAACCATCTTGATGCATCTTGTCTTTCAAGAAATAACCGTAGTTGTGTCTCTCATTCTGTCTAGTTACTTGTTAACACTCACTTCTCCAGACCTTTGTGCTTTCCAGCTGCTACAGATGGGATAAGCTGTGGTGCCAGGCAGCCTTTCTGCTGTTCTGGGATTTCATGTGTGGAACAAGAGAATAAATTGAGCTATAAATGGGGAATATAACACAGTGCTATATGGGAGACAATGGGGTGGGATTGTGGGGTTGTTGGAGAGGTATTTATTAAGTCTCAGAAAGTGAAATTGCAGAAATAAGCCATATTCTTCACATGGATTTTGGGTTTTTTTCCAATTTTTTTTTATTACCCAGGAGTTCTGCAGTCTTTAAGAAAACCAAGAGAAATCAGCAGGCTCACCAATCCAAGAAGCAGTTTTTTATAAACATGTCAGATGGTGACCAAACTGTGTTCAATTGCAAATGCACCCAAGGAAGCAGGAACACACCTACGAGAGAAACCACAGGCACCATCTGTCTTTATTTAGGAAGCGCAGTCTTCCCACTTCTTCCCCTTTCTTTCCACTCCCTTCCTCTCCAAATGACTCCCAACTATCAGACTGTCCTTGAATAAAGCTCTCTAGTTCTGTCAACAGGTTTCAGTGCAATAACAACAAAAAAGCCTCATTTTTTCTCCCTTATCATTGCGAAGTTATTCAGCTACTGAAATGAAATGTCCACCTTTCGCATGCTGCAAATTCCCTTTTTCTTGGTGGGGAAGTGAGTTGTGGGAGACAAGGATCACCGCCAATATTTCTTAGAATTCTTATTATTCATTAAGCTGCTATTAGGGATCAAAACATGCTGTTATTGTTAATGGCAAATAACTATTCACAGAGCACACTCACTCCAGCAGTGGACTTGCACAGCCACGGAGCAGACAGCTCCCAGCTGGAGCAGCAGCTTTGGGGCCATTTACCCAGAAGCAGAGGGTTGTGCTGATGTCCTGGTGGCTCCTATGTGCAGGTGACCTTGCAAAAAAATGCAGCAAACTCTTGGTCCTGTGTTCATCAGTTCTTGCAGGTTCAAAAAAGGATCATTAGTCCCCAGGGCTCATTACTTCTCAGGAAGATTTCACTCCTTACGTTCTCAGCATGTATTTTTATTTTTGGCATAATGTTGTCTTGCAACTTCTTTTTCCACCCAAATTTATAGGCACCTATAGGGCCTTTTTGATGCTGAAGCTTTACATTGTAAAGTTTACTGCATATTTTATTAACCTTAAGAAGCAATACATTAATGACATGCAAGCAAAGAGAAATAGTGGCAGTCATCACATTCATCCATCACTTCTGCCAAACTCCGTGCTGCAATAAGCAGCACAAGCTCACAAAATGTTTCTTCAAGCTGTGCCATGTCAGTTAAGTTTCTGCAGGTTTGCACTGCAAGATCAGCCCCCCGACTGCTTTCAAGGGGCTGTAGCTGTTCTGCATGAAATGGCCACAGCAAACAGATCCACCATTACCTCAACAGTTTTCTCCTCCCTCACAAGTGAATCAAAGCCAATACCACTTTTAAAGGTTAAAATATAAGAATTGATGTGAAAAGCCAGACATAAGCAATAACATCCGCCCTACCCTGATGATACTCAAATACTGAAAGTTTTAAGAATTGTGACTAGACAGAAAAATTATGTGTTTATCCTCCCTGAATTACAGAGTGAGGATTGGTTTTGCATCTTTCCCACTCTCATAGTTTTTCCCCTGTGCTTGGCACTGGTCTGGCTGCACTTTAAATCCAATATTCAGTTTTGGGCCCCTCCCTGCAAGAAAGGCATTGAGGGGCTGGAGCCTCTCCAGAGAAGGACAGTGGAGCTGGGGAAGTGTCTGGAGCACACCAGGAGCAGCTGAGGGAGCTGGAGGTGTTTAGCCTGGAGAAAAGGAGGCTCAGGGGAGACCTTATTGCTTTCCAGACTACTTTGAAAGGAGGTTGTATCCAGGTGGGTGTCAGTCTTTTCTCTCAGGAAACAAGTGTCAGGATGAGAGAGAGCCAGGGGAGGTTTAGACCGGCTATTAAGAAGAATTCCTTCACAGAAAGGGTGGGTAAGCATTGGAACACGATGCTCAGGGAAGTGGAAGAGTCACCATCCCTGAAAGTGTTCAAAACCCTGTGGATGGGGCACTTGAGGACATGGTTTATTGGTGAACATGGAGGTGGTGCTGGGTTGATGGTTGGACTTGATGATCTTAGAGGTCTTTTCCAACCTTAACATTTCTATGATTCTAAATTGCTCCATTTCACATTTAAAACTCCTTCCCATGTGAAAACACTTTTCCAAACATCTCTGTCTTGGCTGGGCTTCCTCAGCAAGAACAGGGAAATAAAGGTGATGTTGAGGAGACCAACAGGGCGACTCTCCATGGCAGAAACACTGCACAAGGTCAGAGAAAGCTGGTTGAAGGATGAAGTGACTCTATGAGCTGGGCAAGTCAGGCAAGGGAGGAGCAGTCCTGGGTGAACCTAACTGCACCCCAAGCCATCCTCCAGATTATTGTGGAAACTGAGGGCAAGGAATATTTGCCTTGTTTGTCGTGATGCTTATGGTGAAGGGTGGTTGTGCTGGATAACCCTGCAAAGTACAAACACAGTGGCTTTCTCCAAAAAGGTCCTTGAAAGATAAACTTTGTGCCAGAGTGTGCTTTGTATTGCAGGACCAGGGAAAGGTGTGCCTGTTTCTGTGCTGCTGGGGTCTGCACACACCCTGGTAGAAGCCAGTAGTCCCAGTTCTATAAGTCATTGCCTAGGAAGAAAAACAGAGAAGGCAAATGCAGAGGCACTTCTGCAGTGCTACCAGGAACAGCGGAAAGAGAAGAGCACGTTTGTCTACAAAACAGAGGATGAAGGATTGGGAAGGTGGTGGTACCTGGAATTGGAGAAAAGTCCCCCAGTTAAGCCTGGGAAAACAAATGCCCATGGCACATATGTGAGTAGCTGCTGTGTTTGGTGAACACTGAGAGACACGACTTGTATCATATGTTTTCCCTGAGATCTGAGTGACTACTCAAACAACATATGTTTCACTGTCCTTGCTCATCACCAGAGCATCTTGACAGAATGATGGGCTCTAAATCATTCAGTTCTTTCCCCTGTTACTCTCTTATGTGGGACATGTCCTTCTCTGCAGTTTTAGAGTCAAAACCTAGGGAGTGAATATGGAACCCACTGCTGTCCTTTTAGGCTTATTCCTGCAGTGTGCTTGCACATCCAAGGGATGATCTTGGATAGTCTGGCTCAGAAGAGAAGGTTCTGCCTGTGCACGTACATCATGATGCATATTCCAACATTTTTGGTGGCATTTTACAACATCCACAGCTTTCAAGTGACATTTGTCATTTCCTCGGTAAGGTGGGAACGGAGAAAACAGCAGAATTAAAAGAGAAATGTTTTCTCTTTTTGAACATTTTCTTCTTTCAGAAGAGGAGTCTGAGTGCACCCAGTGGAGCTCTAGGGAAATACAAGGCAACCAAAGGAATGCAAAAAGTTTCAGTGGTGGCCATAGAGGAGATTTCTGCCTCATTATTTCTTCCTGCCTGACAAATTAGTAATGAGGCACATCTTCACCACGCAAGACTCATGACCAGACCAGAAAGGAAAGACTCTCTTTTCCCAAAATTCCATTCCAAACGACTCTCCCAGCAGAATTTTTATAGTTAATCCAGCTGTTAGCAGACCACCAGAAATGAAGCAATTCACATAAAGCCCAGACCAAGACAATCAGGGGTGTTTGTGCTCTTTTCCAGGTCCTTGTTTTCCAAGCCATTTGCATGAGATTTTAATGCAGTCATATTTCCTGAGACGCACCCCTTCACCATCATTTACATTCTTCTCCAACAAACCATATCACTGGGAGCCTTGTAGAAGTCCTGAAAGCAAATCCTGTGTTTATTGGCTTTCAGCTCGTGGAATTGTCTATGTTAATCTAAAAACTGGTTCTTCCTATTGTTTTTCTGGTGAGTAAAGGCCTTTGGCTTCACTGGATTCAAAACTTCCAAAGTCTTTGCCTGTCTTTTCAGTTTGAGACCTCTGCTCTCTGCAGATCTTCCACAAGTCTCCCAGAGCTCTGTCTTCCAAATGATCTAGAACTTGTCCTTCCTCAGGGGACCTGTCCTCCGTGGAGGTCTCCTGTTCTAGTCTGTTCAGCCAGTTTCTCCTCCAAAAAGCCTTTTTTCCTTTATGGAATCTCACTGCTTCCAGGTGTTACCAAAACACAGAGCCATGTCTCTGAAATGTGACTTGCTTTGTCCAGAAAATAACCACACTATGCAATTTTAATTTTTGCTTTAACTTGGCCCTTCGAAGATGAAACTGAACCACAGAACTGTAAAAACATTGCTTGAAAGGGAGCTCTGGAGATCACCTGGTCCAGGCTCCTGCCCCTGCAGGGCAGAATCACCATCACTGAGTCAGGGCAGCTGTGGCTCTGCCCATCTGAACCCTGATGAAGAATCTGTGGTCCTTCTGGTTGACGTGTCACACTGTTTCCCTGCTCTCCTTGAGAGAAGATTTTGGCTATGTCACCTTTGTCAAAATACTCATTAAGAATTTGTTGACTGACAGAGCTCAAAGAGCTCTGGACAATGCTCTCGGGCACAGGGTGTGACTCTTGGGGATGGTGCTGTGCAGGGCCAGGAGTTGGACCCCATGATCCATGTGGGTCCCTTCCAGCTCGACATATTCTGTGGTTCTGTGATCTACTGGATGATCCCAGATCCTCCCTTAATCAATTTAAACAAGCTTAGTTCCCTCAGCTGGTGTAGGCCTCTCTCAGCTGATGTAGGCCCTGGGCCATCCTTTTGTCCTCCACTGGGCCCCTACTTTTTCTCCTTCTGAGCTGGGGTGCGCCAAGCTCAACACAGTAATTCAGGTGTGGTCTGACCACTGCTGAACAAAAGGAGATTCATAAGTTCCTTTGATCCTTGCTCCTCCAAGGCAGACAAGCACATGGCTTGTTTTATTTGGATTGAGGCCACACTGGTGTCTACCATCACAAATAATGTTCAGCTGCTTCAGAGCCGGTTGCTCCTCACTTGGTACCAACTCACAGGGTTATTCCATCCCAAACTGCAGTTTTGTGCTTCTTCTTCACCCCCATAAGGTTTCTGTTCACCATGACCACAAGCTTTTCCCAGCCCCTCTTACAGGGGCCAAAAGGAAGCCAGAGGGGAACCCTTCTTCTGTAGTGACAGGGCAAGGGGGAATGGGGAAAAACTGAAGGAGACCAGGTTTAAATTAGATATTAGGAAGAAATTCTTGACTGTGAGGATGGTGAGGCCCTGGAACAGGTTGCCCACAGAGGTTGTGGCTGCTTCATCCCTGGAAATATTCAAGGCCAGGTTGGACAGGACTTTGAGCAACCTGGGATAGTGGAAGGTGTCCCTGCCCATGGCAGGGTCTAAGAAGAAGCTAATCTTTCAGGTTCCTTCCAACCTAAACCATTCTGTGATTCTATGATTTCTTCCCTGCCCACACAGCCGTGCTGTGGATGGGTTTGGCAGGAAAGGGGAAGAGGAAATGTTCCACATCTACTGCATCCCTCAGAAAACTGCTCTCCTCTAGCCCAGACTGTTGGAGGTATTTCTGTGCCTGAGAGTCTGGCACTCTGTGCTGGTGTCTCCTCTGTTTTTTGGGAGCACAGGACTCCTGGGTGCCATGCTCAGGGGTGTGCTAGCCCTGCACACTGTCCAGGCTGAGGGAGCAGAGGGATTACCCAGCTGTGTCCTCTGTCTGCATGGCCAGAGATGTTTGTGCTATCAATAGCTCCTGGGAAATTCAGCTGTTAGCAAGCAAAATGTGGCTTCTCCATTGTGCTGTGGGCAATACTCTCTATTGATCAGAATTCTTCACCAAAGCACTGGTAAAATGCTTAATGACATGTCTGAGAGAGGAGTGCCTGGTGCCTGTGGCCCCTCCTACATTGGACTGAAATGCCCTCTGCACTCAGACAACCTAAAGCACTTTTGACAGCTGAACACAGTCTATACAGCTCTTCCAAAAATGTTTGGGGTGTGTGTCTTCTTGTGATTCTATGAAAAGATCACGAGCAGCTTTTTTAATGAAGCCTTTGTTTTGGATGCAGTGTGTTGTATAATAAAGCTGAAAATAGTTGTGGGGGTTTTTTTCTGGGTCAGCTGTCTGTCATTTCTGCTGGTTTCCATATTCCTGCTGATTCGTCTGAGAAAGCTGAAATTATAGAAAGCACACTATATGAATAAACAGATCAGTCAGGTTGCTTTCATTAAAGTTTTTTCACTTGCCACAGGCTCTGGAACTTTTTCTGGTTTGTACTCAACACTTCCCTGCTCTTGGTTCCTCCTTTCCTTTCTTTGGCCAGCCTGGGTGAGTGATCTCCACACCCTTGTTTTCCTCTGCTATTGGAAATTTACTTTCCCACCCATCCTCCAGTCAAGGTGCTGCTCAAAACACCCATTTAGAAGTCTTCCTCTCAGTTTAAAATTCTCAGGTTTTGTCCAAACCCCTTCCCATCCTCAGCTTCCTCCATATCCTCTTTTCTTGATACACAGTTCTCATGTAAAAAATCCATTCTGACTTTGTTGTTTTTGGGGGTAAAAGTCCTATATGTCTATAAAAGTGTACTCTGAGGTATAAATCCTGCACAGTGGCCTCTATAAAAAACCTTTATAAAGCTTTTATGAAAAAAGCAACACCAGAACAGAGAATTGTGGGGGGTTTTGACTATGGCTCAGCCTTCTGAGTGAATAGAAATGAAAGAATAAATGCCAGAGATGATGAGTATGAAACTACAGTACTTAAGATACTGTTAAAAGAATGGGTGAGGCTAAAGTAATATATATGTTTCTCTTCTTTGTGTACAATTATTCTACACGAAGAATGCGAGATGCCGGGCAGCAATGTCATGGTTTGACACAGGAGAAAACAGGGATTTTATTTTTAACCGAGCTGCCTCTTGATCCATTTGTGATAATGTCAGGAGTTCCGAGAGGGCTGCAATTCCGTGTGGTGACAAACAGCCTGGCAAAACCCTGCTGGTGCCTATTCTGCAGCAGGAATAGACGTAGGTGTCTGTTTGGAAACACTGCACTTGTGTAGTGCCTTTCAAGTTGCTTTCCCTGCACCCTGGGAAGTTGTCCCCATGCCCCATTGGAAAAGGGGCCTCACGCTGCCGTAGGAAGAAATGTGAGATGAGAAAAGAAAGTCACAGTTTGCCCTTTCAGAAATGCTGCTGCATCAGGCCTTGATCCTGTAAATTCTGTTGAGGAGAAACTGCTGGTGAAAATAAGTGATTCTTCATCAAAACGAGGTGATCTGGTCCACAGTAAAATTGATTTGTCTGATTTAGGAGGTACCACAAGGACTATGCAGATAACATACCAGAGAAATTTATGCCTGGCATGAATTCCTAAAATCTCAGTTCTAGGGAAGCGAAGGCTGTAAAAGAGAAGATGAAGGCACCTGTGAAGATTTCTCAAGTGAAACTTAGAACTGAGTCTCTATAGGACATTTACACATAAAATATGCCGTAGTATATTTTGTTCCAAATGTGATTTGCAAGTGTAACACAACCCTCAGCTTGCTGACTTTCATTAGCACTCTCATTGTGGAGCATCTTCTCTATTTCAATAGATTGCCTTGGCTGAAATCTCAATCAGACCAACCTGAAAGTGCGTAGAAAAGATTAATGGAGTCCTTTCGTTGTGTCTCAGAGGCTGACTGCAAATTTAGAAATAATTTTCCTATCTAGATGCAGATACCAACAGTTTTCCTGGAGTTGTCAAGCAAGTATTGCAGAGAAACTGGTGCATTGATTCTTCCTCCTATAATCAGTGACTCGAGGACAGTTGGTTTTGTGAAATAGTGTTCAAGAGCCCTAATTAACACCATGATTGCATTTTGATGATAGGGAAGGTGATGTCTTCTTTGCTTTATTGCCACACCATCCATAGCCTGTTCTTCCAGGTTAATGGCACATGGGATACTTAAAATCCAAAGGAACAAATTTTCCATCTTTTGGACAAGTTCTTTCCAGCAAACTCTGGATTATATCTGTGTTGCTCCTTAACTTTTGACATAGTTCATATCTTGTTTTGAAATACTTGGATTTTCCATACTTATTTCACAGAACTCCTCCTGCTACTTTTAAGTTTAAGCATATTTGACTGGTTCTAGTCAGTCAATGATATAATCACTACATTTTATTGAAATGGTTGGTATTTTCAAGATTACTGTGAAATACAAAACTTTGAAATAATAAAAACCCCAGAGCATTTTCTTTTTTTTTTTTTTTTTTTTTCTTTTTTTTTTGGTGAACATTTCTGTCCATTACCCAGTACCTCTGGGGGATAATTTTGAATTCTTTACAACTTTGTTGGAAAAAACGAGAAACAACTCAGACTGTAGATATTATTTTAAGTGACAGCGTTTTCTGTCTTTCTAACAACCCTCCTATTTGCAATTCAGGGATGGTATGGATCATCAGCTTTCACTTTTTGCACAGTAGACTGCAAAACAGCCACTCTGTGTATTGAACACAGAAAATTCAAGCTGGTGATTGTTTTTATAGAGAACTTCATTTTGAGATGCTGTGCCTACCCACTGGAAATTTCTGGTTCCCCTAATAGTTCACAATTCCTATTTTCTTATTATGTATCCAGTGGCTACGGATCCCATTTGCTTTTTACTTCTGCAAACACAAAAAGACTCCATCATCCTCTTCCCTATTCACATATCTCAGGCTTTATTTTAGTTCTTGTCTTAACTTTCCCAGGAGATACAGCAAGGGTGTCAATTTTCTCATTAGTACTCTTTTAATTTTTAAAAATAGCTTTCATTCACTGAGTGAAAAGACTTTAAAGTATTTACCAGAACCTACACTAAGAACATTTATTTCAGAGGGATATAGGAATTCATGGATGCAAAGAATAAATCAAATTCTTATAATCTCTATCCCACCTTATCAATCACTGCTGTGTTTTCATTTTGTAGAAGGTTAATATATATGACTCTGTACATGTACACAAATTAAGTCATAAAATAGTTTGGGATGGAAGGGATCTTGAGTGAAATGAACAATATCAGTTGGTTTGTTCCATGTCCAAGGAGCCATTTCCTTATTTAAGCCACTATTAATCACATTAATTAATACTCTAGAGTAACATTCTTACAGAGTATACATATTTTTTCTTCAAATACCAAAATTTCCTTATTTTAACCTGTATATTTATCAAATGCACCTCAGAACGAATCAAATACAGTCCTAGTGAGCAAAATTAAAACAGCAGAAGCAATCGAACTGTCTGCTGAATTTTGTAGTATTTTGTTCCCATTTCTTAGCATTTACCTTTAAATGAAAGGGAGGTACACTGAACAAAGTCGTTCAAAGCTAACTCAAATATTGGAAGCCTGCTGTGTCTCTTCTTTTCCCCAAATTACAGATAAAGTAGCTTTCTAAACAGCTCTACTCGCTGAAAAAATTGAAATCAGATATCCCTACAATGTGTTTTACTCGATAATGAGCGTGTCCCATCTGAAGGACAATGCATGTTCAAATTCACATTTTCCCAGTTTATACTGTTTTCTACTATTTTTTTCCTAATGCCAGAAATAACATAGATAAAATGTGGGTATAACTGATTTAAAAGCCTTTGTGTGACAAGAACACATTTGAGGAGGTTGGGTATAACTGTTCAACGTGGATCAGATTCTGCTGCTCCATAAATTTGCTGCTTTCAAGAGTAGACATCAGGGTCTAAGATGATGAGGGTGCTAAGAAACCTGAATGGCTCCTGAATTCACTATTTTTTCCCCTCAAATCCCTCTTTTCCCCCCAAAATCCTCCCAAACCTCCCTAAAACCCCAAAAAATCCCCCAAATTCCCCAGCAAAACCATCCCAAAATCCTCCAAACCCCCCAAACCATCCCAAATGCCCCCCAAACCATCCCCAAACCTCCCTAAATCCCCCCAAACCATCCCA